>RXON01002243.1:0-101093 GCA_009667805.1 Leptobrachium leishanense
CGTAGTAACTATTATATCGGAATATTCTGTTATCTCGTAGTAACTATTATATCTGGAATATTCTGTTATCTCATAGTAACTATTATATCCGGAATATTCTGTTATCTCATAGTAACTATTATATCTGGAATATTCTGTTATCTCGTAGTAACTATTATATCCGGAATATTCTGTTATCTCGTAGTAACTATTATATCCGGAATATTCTGTTATCTCATAGTAACTATTATATCTGGAATATTCTGTTATCTCGTAGTAACTATTATATCCGGAATATTCTGTTATCTCATAGTAACTATTATATCCGGAATATTCTGTTATCTCATAGTAACTATTATATCTGGAATATTCTGTTATCTCGTAGTAACTATTATATCTGGAATATTCTGTTATCTCGTAGTAACTATTATATCAGGAATATTCTGTTATATCGTAGTAACTATTATATCCGGAATATTCTGTTATCTCATAGTAACTATTTTATCTGGAATATTCTGTTATCTCGTAGTATCTATTATATCCGGAATATTCTGTTATCTCGTAGTAACTATTATATCTGGAATATTCTGTTATCTCATAGTAACTATTATATCTGGAATATTCTGTTATCTCGTAGTAACTATTATGTCCGGAATATTCTGTTGTCTCGTAGTAACTATTATATCCGGAATATTCTGTTATCTCATAGTAACTATTATATCTGGAATATTCTGTTATCTCGTAGTAAATATTATATCTGGAATATTCTGTTATCTCGTAGTAACTATTATATCCGGAATATTCTGTTATCTCATAGTAACTATTATATCTGGAATATTCTGTTATCTCGTAGTAACTATTATATCCGGAATATTCTGTTATCTCATAGTAACTATTATATCTGGAATATTCTGTTATCTCATAGTAACTATTATATCCGGAATATTCTGTTATCTCATAGTAACTATTATATCTGGAATATTCTGTTATCTCGTAGTAACTATTATATCCGGAATATTCTGTTATCTCATAGTAACTATTATATCTGGAATATTCTGTTATCTCGTAGTAACTATTATATCCGGAATATTCTGTTATCTCATAGTAACTATTATATCTGGAATATTCTGTTATCTCATAGTAACTATTATATCCGGAATATTCGGTTATCTCGTAGTAACTATTATATCCGGAATATTCTGTTATCCCGTAGTAACTATTATATCCGGAATATTCTGTTATCTCATAGTAACTATTATATCCGGAATATTCTGTTAGCTCATAGTAATTTACCTTTATACAGATAAACCTGAAAGACGTTGCAGTTATCACAGTCACAGACTCCGTGCTGCGATGTTCTGGTGAGAGTGAGTGTGGTGACGCAGCCTCTGATCCGGCGCTCGCTCTTCCTGTTACCGTGTGAACCGAACACCAGCTCTTAGTTAAAATTTGTTGCGTTCAATTCCCGAAACTTGAAACTCCTCCACTTGCTTTCAGTAC
Organism: Leptobrachium leishanense; assembly: GCA_009667805.1. Lineage (NCBI taxonomy): Eukaryota > Metazoa > Chordata > Amphibia > Anura > Megophryidae > Leptobrachium > Leptobrachium leishanense. Next base: position 1,480 of record RXON01002243.1, read on the forward strand.
ACACTGACCTGAAACGACACACACAACACGCGGGAAAATGTTATTGAGGAAGAACTGGCTGAACTGGTGGCTGAGCCTCATGGGACATGAAGTCCACAAATATTGGTCCCACTACAAGGGCTGGAGGGGCTGCAGATTTTCTAATCAAAGCTCTGATCATTTATGACTTTATTTCCAGGCTCAGAGTGTGGAGTCGCTGTGTTCCTCCAGGCCTTCCAGGGGAGCTGCTCATTCCAGGCCACAAAGAAGGAAATGGAAAAAGCCCTTGCTGTTTTATTGTACAATCCGGGATTCCGGGGAGAATTTTCTGCTGCAGAAAATCTATAAAATCTATTTATTCCAGTTATTTATTCTTCGTGTTTTATTAAAAGTATAGTATTTTATGGTTTTTCCATTTCACTTTTATAACATTTCTGGCAGTTTATCCTGAAAAGTAATCAATGTGAGAATCCCCAGGGAAAGGCTTGTGTGATGCTGTGTTTATTTACAACACCTGCGAGAAGAGGGCGAGAAATACACCCCCCCCCCCATCTGATCTGCCTCTCCCCAGATCTGCCCTTTTCTGTGTGGGTGAGGGGATGCCTCGCTGAGAGTGGAAGAACTTGCATCTCGTCTTCAGTTTATACAAGTAAACCGCATTGCCCTATGTGACTGATAAAATGCTCCACACGTGCGGATTCACAGCGTCAAGTCTCTGCTTTGTTCTGCCTCGCATCCCGTGACCAGTCGGGCACGCTCATAAATAAATATATAAAGAAATGATTTGTGTCAGATAAGGACGTTCCTTCCCACCGACCTGTCTGACGGCATTATGCACATGCTCAGTCTGCCTCTTTAAGTGTGCCATACTCTCTGGCCATTGAATATCCATAAGGACAGATGAGCTAAACATCCCCACATTATGCATGATGCTCTCATTGGTTTATGGCCATAAGGGGGTGGGACAACGCAGAGGAAGAGGGAAGGCAGGATCACCCAGAGAAGAGCAGGTATAATGGAGCTTGATGTTCTCTGTTCCCAGCACAGGTCTGAGTACGTATTTAACAGCAGCAAGGGGTGCGAAGAGGTGCGCTGTTAGCGTCACGGCGACTATATCACCGGATTTCATGCAGACATTACCACGTACAGGGGGGAATTCTCTTATTGCTTCATAATGTGCTTTAACTCTTTTCCATGTTCTGCAGGGGTTAATATGTAATAACCAGGGGTCAAGTCCAGGGTTAACGACGTGGGAACGCAGTTCCAGCACTATTTTTACAGAGGGAACTGAGTTCCCATTAGTCTGCATACATTAGGCGATATTCATATTCAACGAACACAGCGATGACCAGTCGCCGGAAGAAGCTGACAACCCAACGAACACAGTGATGACCAGCCGCCGGAAGAAGCTGACAAGCCGACAAACACAGTGATCACCAGTCGCCGGAAAAAGCTGACAACCCAACGAACATAGCGATGACCAGTCGCCGGAAGAAGCTGACAACCCAATGAACACAGCGATGACCAGTCTCCGGAAGAAGCTGACAACCCAACGAACACAGCGACGACCAGTTGCCGGAAGTGTCAGGTTCGTGCCAGGAAAGAGCCATGGCACGGCCTCTGTGTGATGTTATATTCCCAAGCGCTGGGGGTGCGCAGGCAGAAAGACAATGGAGGCTGTATATGCACAATAAATCTTGTATTGTAGATATGGTTCACAGCAAACAGTCTTAGCACAATACAGGTCGTAACACAAAAACACAGGCAAGAGGGTGGTGGGCCATGTAGTCTCTCTCTAGATCCACTTGAGGAGAAGCAGGAGCCTTTGGCAACAGTACCTGATTGAAGGTTAACCTCCTTGGAGAGAGCTTGAGGGCTAGAAGCCACCTGAGAGTCTCTAGACCCACTGGATAGTGGGCCACGCAGTGGATAGTCCAGCAAGCAGGAACCAGGTAATGCAAACACAGCGATGGAATATACTGGTATACACGGCAGAGCAAATAAATCAGGAGACATACAATAACAAGAGGGGGCTCTCAGGACCTCTGAACAGGAAGGGAAATGAACCAAAATGGAAGAGTGAGGCTAGGAGGGCGTGATCAGGTTATATGCAAACACTCAGGAATGGGCACAGGGATTAACCCCTGAGAAGAATGCAGGTAAGGAGCAACAGCAAGCTTCGTGTATACAGGCAGGCTCCTAGAGCTGCCATGACAGGAAGAGCTGACAAACCAAGGAACACAGCGACTACCAGTCGCCAGAAGAAGCTGACAAGCCGATGAACACAGCGATGACCAGTCGCCGTAAGAAGATGACAAGCCGACAAACACAGCGATGACCAGTCGCCGGAAGAAGCTGACAACCCAACGAACACAGCGATGACCAGTCGCTGGAAGAAGCTGACAAACACAGCGATGACCAGTCGCCGGAAGAAGCTGACAACCCAACAAACACAGTGAAGACCAGTCGTCGGAAGGAGCTGACAACCCAACGAATACAGCGACGACCAGTCGCCAGAAGAAGCTATGATTGAAAGTGTGGAAATTTAAACACTGCATTTCACTGGAATTTTGGTGCAGTTCAGTTATCTGTGAATAGAACACACGTTACAGGGTTATTCAGAGAAAGGTGAAACTCTGGAGAACTTTTGGAGAAGTGAAAATGCTAGGTGAAATTATCCAAACCAGAAAAATTCTCCCATTTATCTCACATACCAAATCGGCTATTTGGTCTAGATTGTTCATTCTCCTGCCAGTTCTCCTGCGTTTCACCTTTCTCTGAATAACCCTGTATCGTCTTCATTGGAGCAATTTCAGGTGCTAACAAATTACAGCAAACTGCATCATATTTTGCTGTCATTTCAGCAGTATTTGGTAATTTGACAGTTTAGTGAATAGACAAATTTGCCCAAAATTGCACCAAAATGGAAATTTGTGCATCATTTGGTGCAATTTCAGGCCAAATTGGAGGTTAGTGATTAACCCCTATAGTGTCTGCTCCCTGTGATACACAATATCTGCAGTGTGTAAACACGGGGATACATACAGGGTTATTCAAAGAGAATCGAAAAGTCACTGCACGTTCGGTGACTTTGTTCTCTGCACTTCGGGGCCATTCAGCGATCCTAGTTCGCCGACCCTGCGATGTATTCAGCAAGCACCGCAGGGCCCCCGTAGTGCAGGAAAAACACACCGCAAACACGCTGAACACTCACCGCAAAACCTGCTGAACACTCACCGAACACTCACCGAAACCCACAGAAACAGCTGGATTAACCCCGTCGAACACGGAGGAAAAACCCGACTAGCCGCCAATCACAGCGCAGACCAGCCGCCGGAAAAACCTGACACCGCAGACGAATGAGGTGAAAAAAAAACTGTTTGCCTGAATGTTTGAAAAGTGAAACACTGTTGGCAAAAAAACTACTGAACGAAAATATCTGGAATTTATATATAAAATCCAATGAATGATAAAAAAAGGGCTGTTAATGAGAATAGAAAAAACGATTAAAAGAAAGAACCGGAAAAAAATTGTAAACAAAATCCCAAAAAATGCCTAAAAGATACTAAAAAATCTATAAATAAAGAGACTCTTTACTGCAGAATTTTATAATGAACGGTTTACTAGATATTGAATTAAAACGGGAATATTTTTAACAATGAAACCTATGGGATTTGCCTGAATAAACCTGTCGCATGAAACCACTGAACAGCAGGGAATTTCACTAACACGTCTCTGCCGTTCAATGTGAATAGATTAACCATTGCTTCTCCATGGGAGATTTCACTGCCGCCGAACAGCACTGTATTTCACTGCCATCAAACAGCAAAATAACTTGTGTGAAAATAACCACGTCGCAGTGTCTGCGGGTATACTCTGTGTCAGGCCATGAGACACATGTTACCTTGCTGTGTGTCACTATTTATCTGCACCATGTGATCTGGGTATTTATCTGAACCACTTGATCTGGGAATTTATCTGAACCATGTGATCTGGGGATTTATCTGAACCACGTGATCTGGGTATTTATCTGAACCACGTGATCTGGGGATTTATCTGCATCTGATTTATCTGATGATTCTGGTTACAGCTCATGAAAACCCCAAATCCACAATCTCAGAAAATGAGAATATTGTGATGCGCTGCAATATATTCTAGGCTCAAAGTGTCCCACTCTAATCAGCTAATGAAGCCATCACACCTGCAAAGGGTTCCAGAGCCTTTAAATGGTCTCTCAGTCTGGTTCAGTAGGAATCACAATCATGGGAAAGACGCTGACCTGACAGTTGTGCAGAAAACCATCATTGACCCCTCCATAAGGAGGGAAATCCTCAAGAGGTCATTGCAAAAGAAGTTGGATGTTCCCAAAGTGCTGTATCAAAGCACAGTAATAGAAAGTTATGTGGAAGAAAGAGGTGCACAAGCAGCAGGGATGACTGCAGCCTGGAGAGGATTGTCAGGAAAAGGCCATTCAAAAGTGTTGGGGACTTTCACAAGGAGTGGACTGAGGCTGGAGTCATTGCATCAAGAGCCACCACACACAGACGCATCCTGGACATGGGCTTCAAATGTCGTATTCCTCTTGTCAAGCCGCTCCTGAACAACAAACAACATCAGAAGCGTCTTACCTGGGCTAAAGAAAAACACACCTGGTCTGTTGCTCAGTGGCTCCAAAGTCCTCTTTTCTGATGAGGAGCAACTTTTGCATCTCATTTGGAAACCAAGGAGCCAGAGTATGGAGGAAGAATGGAGAGGACACACTGCAAGATGCTTGAAGTCCAATGTGACGTTTCCACAGTCTGTGTTGATTTAGGGAGCCATGTCATCTGCTGGTGTTGGTCCACTGTGCTTATGTTCAGGGTCAATGCAGGAGATTTTGGAGCACTTCATGCTTCCTTCCGCAGACGAGCTTTATGGGGAAGCTGACTTCATTTTCCAGCAGGACTTGGCACCTGCCCACACTGCCAAAAGCACCAAAACCTGCTTCAATGAGCGTGGGATTACTGTGCTTGATTGGCCAGAAAACTCACCTGACCTGAACCCCATAGAGAATCTATGCCAAGAGAAAGATGAGAGACCTGAGACGGGACAATGCAGAAGAGCTGAAGGCCACTATTGAAGCATCCTGGTCTTCCATAACACCTCAGCAGTGCCACAGGCTGATAGCTTCCATGCCACATTGCCGCATTGAGGCAGGAATTGCTGCAAACCAAGCACTGAGTACATCTGCAGCTTATACTTTTCCAGGTGCCATATTGTTCTATGTACAATCCTTGTTTTATTGATTACATGGAATATTCTCATTTTCTGAGATTGTGGATTTGGGCTTTTCATGAGCTGTAACCAGAATCCTCACAATTATCACAAATCACCGCTCGATTTATCTCGCTTTGCATGAAACGAGTCTCATATATTACTTTCACCTTTTAACTTGCATTACTGAAATAAATCAACTTTTGCTCCATATTCTAATTTTTCCAGTTTCACCTGTATGTCGCACCACATGATCTTGGTATTTATCTGCACCACGTGATCTGGGGATTTATCTGCACCACGTGATCTGGGGATTTAGGCTAGGGTCAGACGAAAGCAGTTTTAACGTGCGTTTAGCCGCACTAAATCACGGCCGTGCTAGCAGCAAATTACGTCCAATGCCGGGGAACATACGACGAACGGCCGCACGAAAGTTCGTCCGTGCAACGCAAGTGGCAAACGAACGCATTTTTTCGAGAACGTGATACCGCTACTACTGACGTACAGAGTGCGCTGCGTCCGCATAGCGGCGTGTGTGTGTGATTGGGAGACGTCAGACGCTGCACACGTCCGGCCAACATAAGGTCCAGACGCAAAAAGGGTTTTATTGATGATCCGTACAAAATCACGAACGAAAATGCGCATCGTATGACCGCTATCGCGTATTCCGTGAAAAAATACGTCCATTCGTTCGAACGCACTTTTTCACGGACAACGCGAAAAATGCGTTCGTCTGACCCTAGCCTTATCTGGCACCACGTGATCTGGGGATTTATCTGGCACCACGTGATCTGGGGATTTATCTGCACCACGTGATCTGGGGATTTATCTGCACCACGTGATCTGGGGGTTTATCTGCATCACGTGATCTGGGGATTTATCTGCACCACGTGATCTGGGGATTAAGCTGCACCACGTGATCTGGGGATTAAGCTGCACCACGTGATCTGGGGATTTATCTGCACCACGTGATCTGGGGATTAAGCTGCACCACGTGATCTGGGGATTAAGCTGCACCACGTGATCTGGGGATTTATCTGGCACTATGTGATCTGGGGATTTATCTGCATCACGTGATCTGGGGATTAATCTGCACCACGTGATCAGGGGATTTATCTGCATCACGTGATCTGGGGATTTATCTGCACCACATGATCTGGGGATTTATCTGGCACCATGTGATCTGGGGATTTATCTGCATCACGTGATCTGGGGATTTATCTGGCACTATGTGATCTGGGGATTTATCTGCATCACGTGATCTGGGGATTTATCTGGCACTATGTGATCTGGGGATTTATCTGCACCACGTGATCAGGGGATTTATCTGCATCACGTGATCTGGGGATTTATCTGCACCACGTGATCTGGGGATTTAGGCTAGGGTCAGACGAAAGCAGTTTTAACGTGCGTTTAGCCGCACTAAATCACGGCCGTGCTAGCAGCAAATTACGTCCAATGCCGGGGAACATACGACGAACGGCCGCACAAAAGTTCGTCCGTGCAACGCAAGTGGCAAACGAACGCATTTTTTCGAGAACGTGATACCGCTACTACTGACGTACAGAGTGCGCTGCGTCCGCATAGCGGTGTGTGTGTGTGATTGGGAGACGTCAGACGCTGCACACGTCCGGCCAACATAAGGTCCAGACGCAAAAAGGGTTTTATTGATGATCCGTACAAAATCACGAACGAAAATGCGCATCGTATGACCACTATCGCGTATTCCGTGAAAAAATACGTCCATTCGTTCGAACGCACTTTTTCACGGACAACGCGAAAAATGCGTTCGTCTGACCCTAGCCTTATCTGGCACCACGTGATCTGGGGATTTATCTGGCACCACGTGATCTGGGGATTTATCTGCACCACGTGATCTGGGGATTTATCTGCACCACGTGATCTGGGGGTTTATCTGCACCACGTGATCTGGGGATTTATCTGCACCACGTGATCTGGGGGTTTATCTGCATCACGTGATCTGGGGATTTATCTGCACCACGTGATCTGGGGATTTATCTGCACCACGTGATCTGGGGATTTATCTGCACCACGTGATCTGGGGATTAAGCTGCACCACGTGATCTGGGGATTAAGCTGCACCACGTGATCTGGGGATTTATCTGCACCACGTGATCTGGGCCTTAAGCTGCACCACGTGATCTGGGGATTAAGCTGCACCACGTGATCTGGGGATTTATCTGGCACTATGTGATCTGGGGATTTATCTGCATCACGTGATCTGGGGATTAATCTGCACCACGTGATCAGGGGATTTATCTGCATCACGTGATCTGGGGATTTATCTGCACCACATGATCTGGGGATTTATCTGGCACCATGTGATCTGGGGATTTATCTGCATCACGTGATCTGGGGATTTATCTGGCACTATGTGATCTGGGGATTTATCTGCACCACATGATCTGGGGATTTATCTGGCACCATGTGATCTGGGGATTTATCTGCATCACGTGATCTGGGGATTATCTGGCACTATGTGATCTGGGGATTTATCTGCACCACGTGATCAGGGGATTTATCTGCATCACGTGATCTGGGGATTTATCTGCACCACGTGATCTGGGGATTTAGGCTAGGGTCAGACGAAAGCAGTTTTAACGTGCGTTTAGCCGCACTAAATCACGGCCGTGCTAGCAGCAAATTACGTCCAATGCCGGGGAACATACGACGAACGGCCGCACGAAAGTTCGTCCGTGCAACGCAAGTGGCAAACGAACGCATTTTTTCGAGAACGTGATACCGCTACTACTGACGTACAGAGTGCGCTGCGTCCGCATAGCGGTGTGTGTGCGTGATTGGGAGACGTCAGACGCTGCACACGTCCGGCCAACATAAGGTCCAGACGCAAAAAGGGTTTTATTGATGATCCGTACAAAATCACGAACGAAAATGCGCATCGTATGACCGCTATCGCGTATTCCGTGAAAAAATACGTCCATTCGTTCGAACGCACTTTTTCACGGACAACGCGAAAAATGCGTTCGTCTGACCCTAGCCTTATCTGGCACCACGTGATCTGGGGATTTATCTGGCACCACGTGATCTGGGGATTTATCTGCACCACGTGATCTGGGGATTTATCTGCACCACGTGATCTGGGGGTTTATCTGCATCACGTGATCTGGGGATTTATCTGCACCACGTGATCTGGGGATTAAGCTGCACCACGTGATCTGGGGATTTATCTGCACCACGTGATCTGGGGATTAAGCTGCACCACGTGATCTGGGGATTTATCTGGCACTATGTGATCTGGGGATTTATCTGCATCACGTGATCTGGGGATTAATCTGCACCACGTGATCAGGGGATTTATCTGCATCACGTGATCTGGGGATTTATCTGCACCACATGATCTGGGGATTTATCTGGCACCATGTGATCTGGGGATTTATCTGCATCACGTGATCTGGGGATTTATCTGGCACTATGTGATCTGGGGATTTATCTGCACCACATGATCTGGGGATTTATCTGGCACCATGTGATCTGGGGATTTATCTGCATCACGTGATCTGGGGATTTATCTGGCACTATGTGATCTGGGGATTTATCTGCACCACGTGATCAGGGGATTTATCTGCATCACGTGATCTGGGGATTTATCTGCACCACATGATCTGGGGTTTTATCTGGCACCATGTGATCTGGGGATTTATCTGCATCACGTGATCTGGGGATTTATCTGGCACTATGTGATCTGGGGATTTATCTGCACCACATGATCTGGGGATTTATCTGGCACCATGTGATCTGGGGATTTATCTGCATCACGTGATCTGGGGATTTATCTGGCACTATGTGATCTGGGGATTTATCTGCATCACGTGATCTGGGGATTAATCTGCACCACGTGATCTTGGGATTTATCTGCATCACGTGATCTGGGGATTTATCTGCACCACATGATCTGGGGATTTATCTGCATCACGTGATCTGGGGATTTATCTGATCTGGATTTTGTCCGATTTTTTAATATATCTCCATATCTGTGCAAAACGTCCAAAATCACTGAATGCCTGAAGCTGGAATTCTGCATATTATGGGATGTTATTATTTACCAGAATGTTTCTAAAACAAAACAAAAGCCAGACATCTTATATCACTTAAAAGGCCATTAGATTGTAAACTCACCTGCCAATGCCAAGGCAAACCAAGGATGCCCAAACAAGTGACCCCCCCCCATCCAACCTAGGAAGATGAGGAATCCCCATCCCAGTGACCCCTAATCCAGGAGGCTGAGGAATGCCCATCCCAGTGACCCCTAATCCAGGAGGCTGAGGAATCCCCATCCCAGTGACCCCTAATCCTGGAGGTTGAGGAATTCCCATCCCAGTGACCCCTAATCCTGGAGGTTGAGGAATCCCCATCCCAGTGACCCCTAATCTAGGAGGTTGAGGAATCCCCATCGAAGTGACCCCTAATCCAGGAGGCTGAGGAATCCCCATCCCAATTACCCCTAATGCAGGAGGCTGAGGAATCCCCATCCCAGTGACCCCTAATCCAGGAGGTTGAGGAATTCCCATCGAAGTGACCCCTAATCCAGGAGGCTGAGGAATCACCATCCCAATTACCCCTAATGCAGGAGGCTGAGGAATCCCCATCCCAGTGACCCCTAATCCAGGAGGTGGAGGAATCCCCATCCCAGTGACCCCTAATCCAGGAGGTTGAGGAATCCCCATCCCAGTGACCCCTAATCCAGGAGGTGGAGGAATCCCCATCCCAGTGACCCCTAATCCAGGAGGTTGAGGAATCCCCATCCCAGTGACCCCTAATCCAGGAGGCTGAGGAATCCCCATCCCAGTGACCCCCTAATCCAGGAGTCTGAGGAATCCCCATCCCAATTACCCCTAATGCAGGAGGCTGAGGAATCCCCATCCCAGTAACCCCTAATCCAGGAGGTTGAGGAATCCCCATCCCAGTGACCCCTAATCCAGGAGGCTGAGGAATCCCCATCCCAGTGACCCCTAATCCAGGAGGTTGAGGAATCCCCATCCCAGTGACCCCTAATCCAGGAGGTTGAGGAATCCCCATCCCAGTGACCCCTAATCCAGGAGGTTGAGGAATCCCCATCCCAGTGACCCCTAATCCAGGAGGTTGAGGAATCCCCATCCTAGTGACCCCTAATCCAGGAGGTTGAGGAATCCCCATTACCCCTAATGCAAGAGGCTGAGGAATCCCCATCCCATAGTTACATAGTTACATAGTTATATAGTTATATAGGCTGAAAAAAGACATGCGTCCATCGGGTTCAGCCTCTCCCACATAACCTACTGCTGTTGATCCAAAAGAAGGCAAAAAACCCAGTCTGAAATATGCAACATACCGGGAAAAAATTCCTTCTTGTCCCCAGATGGCGTCAGATTTCTCCTTGGATCAAGAAGCTTTTACCCACATATTAAATATTATAACCCTTAATATTCTGTGTCTGCAGGAAGTCATCCAGTCGTTTTTTAAAAGTCTGTACAGACTCTGACCCAACCACCTCAACAGGCAGAGAATTCCACAGCTTTATTGTTCTCACCGTAAAATAACCCTTCCTATGCTTTAAGCTAAATTTTCTTTCTTCCAGTCTAAATGGATGACCCCTTGTCCTGTGTATAGTCCTGTTAATGAATAGGTTATCAGACAATGGTTGATAATGGCCCCGTATATATTTATATAAGGTTATCAGATCCCCTCTAAGGCGCCTTTTCTCTAAACTAAACAGGTTTAAGCTTGTTAGTCTTTCCTCATAACTTAACCCTTCCATCCCCCTTATTAATTTAGTTGCCCGTCTCTGCACTTTTTCTAACGCTATAATATCTTTTTTTAAGACAGGTGCCCAAAATCACACGGCATATTCAAGGTGCGGCCTGACCATTGATTTATACAGAGGCAAAATTATGTTTTCATCCCGTGAGTGAACTCCCCTTTTAATGCATGCCAATACCTTGCTGGCCTTGGCGGCTGCTGTTTGACATTGCACATTGTTACTTAGTTTGAAGTCTATGATTATTCCCAAATCCTTCTCCTGCTTGTATTTCCCTAACTCCGTACCATTTAGGGTATAAATTACTTGTGTGTCTTCACTCCCAGTTACCCCTAATCCATGAGGCTGAGGAATCTCCATCTCCATTGAGGGGGTTGCAGGGAGTTGGTCAGTCTGTTTGCAGTTGATGAAGGCTGCAGGGAGGGGTTGCAGGGAGGGGTTGCAGGGAGATGGTCTGTTTGCAGTTGATGAAGGCTGCAGGGAGGGGTTGCAGGGAGATGGTCGGTCTGTTTGCAGTTGATGAAGGTTGCTGGGAGGGGTTGCAGGGAGATGGTCGGTCTGTTTGCAGTTGATGAAGGCTGCAGGGAGGGGTTGCAGGGAGGGGTTGCAGGGAGATGGTCGGTCTGTTTGCAGTTGATGAAGGCTGCAGGGAGGGGTTGCAGGGAGGGGTTGCAGGGAGATGGTCTGTTTGCAGTTGATGAAGGCTGCAGGGAGGGGTTGCAGGGAGATGATCGGTCTGTTTTCAGTTGATGAAGGCTGCAGGGAGGGGTTGCAGGGAGGGGCTGCAGGGAGATGGTCGATCTGTTTGCAGTTGATGAAGGCTGCAGGGAGGGGTTGCAGGGAGATGGTCGGTCTGTTTGCAGTTGATGAAGGCTGCAGGGAGGGGTTGCAGGGAGATGATCGGTCTGTTTTCAGTTGAAGGCTGCAGGGAGGGGTTGCAGGGAGGGGCTGCAGGGAGATGGTCGATCTGTTTGCAGTTGATGAAGGCTGCAGGGAGGGGTTGCAGGGAGATGATCGGTCTGTTTCATGATGAAGGCTGCATGCAGGGAGGGGTTGCAGGGAGGGGTTGCAGGGAGATGGTCGATCTGTTTGCAGTTGATGAAGGCTGCAGGGAGGGGTTGCAGGGAGATGGTCGGTCTGTTTGCAGTTGATAAAGGCTGCAGGGCGGGGTTGCAGGGAGATGGTCGGTCTGTTTGCAGTTGATAAAGGCTGCAGAGAGGGGTTGCAGGGAGATGGTCGGTCTGTTTGCAGTTGATGAAGGTTGCAGGGAGGGGTTGCAGGGAGATGGTCGGTCTGTTTGCAGTTGATGAAGCCTGCAGGGAGGGGTTGCAGGGAGGGGTTGCAGGGAGGTGTTGCAGGGAGGGGTTGCAGGCAGATGGTCGGTCTGTTTTCAGTTGATGAAGGCAGCAGGGAGGGGTTGCAGGGAGATGGTCGGTCTGTTTGCAGTTGATGAAGCCTGCAGGGAGGGGTTGCAGGAGGGGTTGCAGGGAGGGGTTGCAGGGAGATAGTCGGTCATTTTGCAGTTGATAAAGGTTGCAGGGAGGGGTTGCAGGGAGATGGTCGGTCTGTTTGCAGTTGATGAAGGCTGCAGGGCGGGGTTGCAGGGAGATGGTCGGTCTGTTTGCAGTTGATAAAGGTTGCAGGGAGATGGTCGGTCTGTTTGCAGTTGATAAAGGTTGCAGGGAGATGGTCGGTCTGTTTGCAGTTGATGAAGGCTGCAGGCGGCGGGTTGCAGGGAGATGGTCGGTCTGTTTGCAGTTGATAAAGGTTGCAGGGAGATGGTCGGTCTGTTTGCAGTTGATAAGGCTGCAGGCGGGGTTGCAGGGAGATGGTCGGTCTGTTTGCAGTTGATGAAGGCTGCAGGGAGGGGTTGCAGGGAGATGAGTTGTCGTCATTTTGCAGTTGATAAAGGTCTGCAGGGAGGGGTGTGCAGGGAGAGGTTGGTCTGTTTGCAGTTGATGAAGGCTGCAGGCGGGGTTGCAGGGAGATGGTCGGTCTGTTTGCAGTTGATAGGAAAGGTTGCAGGGAGATGGTCGTCTGTTTGCAGTTGATAAAGGTTGCAGGGAGATGGTCGGTCTGTTTGCAGTTGATGAAGGCTGCAGGGCGGGGTTGCAGGGAGATGGTCGGTCTGTTTGCAGTTGATAAAGGTTGCAGGGAGATGGTCGGTCTGTTTGCAGTTGATGAAGGCTGCAGGGCGGGGTTGCAGGGAGATGGTCGGTCTGTTTGCAGTTGATGAAGGCTGCAGGGAGGGGTTGCAGGGAGATAGTCGGTCATTTTGCAGTTGATAAAGGTTGCAGGGAGGGGTTGCAGGGAGATGTCGGTCTGTTTGCAGTTGATGAGGCTGCAGGGAGGGGTTGCAGGGAGATGGTTGGTCTGTTTGGCAGTGATGAAGGCTGCAGGGAGGTGTTGCAGGGAGATAGTCGGTCATTTTGCAGTTGTGATAAAGGTTGCAGAGGGATTGCAGGGAGATGGTCGGTCTGTTTGCAGTTGATGAAGCTGCAGGGAGGGGTTGCAGGGAGATGGTTGGTCTGTTTGCAGTTGATGAAGGCTGCAGGGAGGGGTTGCAGGAGGGGTTGCAGGGAGATAGCGGTCATTTTGCAGTTGATGAAGGCTGCAGGGAGGGGTTGCAGGGAGATGGCCGGTCTTTTGCAGTTGATGAAGGCTGCAGGGAGGGGTTGCAGGGAGATGGTTGGTCTGTTTGCAGTTGATGATGGCTGCAGGGAGGGGTTGCAGGGAGATGGTTGGTCTGTTTGCAGTTGATGAAGGCTGCAGGGAGGGGTTGCAGGGAGATGGTCGGTCTGTTTGCAGTTGATGAAGGCTGCAGGGAGGGGTTGCAGGGAGATGGTCGGTCTGTTTGCAGTTGATGAAGGCTGCAGGGAGGGGTTGCAGGGAGATGGTCGGTCTGTTTGCAGTTGATGATGGCTGCAGGGAGGGGTTGCAGGGAGATGGTCGGTCTGTTTGCAGTTGATGAAGGCCGCCTTTGCTTCACTTTATCTTAATTCCGACTTGAAAAGATCTAATTATCTGCTGGGAGCAGAGCTGCTCTGAAATCCTGCTTTAGACAGGGGGGTGCGGAGTGGCTGGCTGAGGCCCTGAGCTGCTTGGTGCAGGCTGAGATAGGAGGCTAAATGAAGATGTGGAGGCTTGTGATACAAAGGCCACTCACCTCATTAGCATGAAACCTTTTCTTCCCCTCTTCCTGGTCCCTTTCAGCCTCCCTAATCCCTGCCACTTTCAAAGCTGGGTTTGTAATAAAGCTTTTAGGGGCTTTCAAAGCTAATAGTATTCTCTGAAGATCTCATTGCTGTTATGTTCTATAGAACGCTTAAAAATATTAAAAAACACACACAGAAATTAGAAAACGGTGCTAAAGTCTAATTCCTGCAGAAATAATCCTTTTTATCAAGATGGGAAACAATTTCCAGAAAGGCCAGGCAGCAGCTCCCAGGGCACAGCCTGCAGGGGCACACAGGACACACAGCCTGCAGGGGCACACAGCCTGCATGGGCACACTGGGCACACAGTCTGCAGGGGCACACAGCCTGCATGGGCACACTGGGCACACAGTCTGCAGGGGCACACAGCCTTCAGGGGCACACAGGACATACAGCCTGCAGGGGCACACAGCCTGCATGGGCACACAGCCTGCATGGGCACACTGGGCACACACTCTGCATGGGCACACAGCCTGCAGGGGCACACAGGACACACAGCCTGCAGGGGCACACAACCTACATGGGCACACTGGGCACACAGTCTGCATGGGCACACAGCCTTCAGGGGCACAGAGCCTGCAGGGGCACACAGGACATACAGTCTGCAGGGGCACACAGCCTGCAGGGGCACACAGGACACACAGCCTGCAGGGGCACACAGCCTGCATGGGCACACTGGGCACACAGTCTGCATGGGCACACAGCCTTCAGGGGCACAGAGCCTGCAGGGGCACACAGGACATACAGCCTGCAGGGGCACACAGCCTGCATGGGCACACAGCCTGCAGGGGCACACAGCCTGCATGGGCACACTGGGCACACAGTCTGCATGGGCACACAGCCTGCAGTGGCACACAGGACACACAGCCTACATGGGCACACAGCCTGCAGGGACACACAGGGCACACAGCCTGCAGGGACACACTGGACACACAGCCTGCAGGGGCACACAGGACACACAGCCTGCAGGGGCACACAGCCTGCAGGGACACACAGGGCACACAGCCTGCAGGGGCACACAGCCTGCATGGGCACACAGTCTGCAGGGACACACAGGACTCATCCTCACAGCGCACCTTTAACAAAGTTTGTTATAGGTTTCAGAATGATCCCCCCCCCCTCTTCTGGTGGGAGAGTGAGTGGAGTGAGTGAGTGAGTGGGTGGAGTGAGTGGGTGGAGTGAGTGAGTGAGTGAGTGAGTGAGTGAGTGAGTGAGTGAGTGAGTGAGTGAAGTGAGTGAGTGAGTGAGTGAGTGAGTGAATTTTTGGGTTTCTGTTGGTTATATGTATTGTGTGTTAATAATATATACACACAGTAGCTGAATATATTTATAACTCACAATACATATATACAGTAAGAAATCCAGATGTAATGCATAATGTGTTTTAGGTTTCTATTGGTGTATATATGCACAGTGTGTTTATAAATACTTATTATAGTTCAATTTCTTGTGTATATATGCACAGTGTGTTTTAAATATATTTGGGTGTTTATATATAGTGTTAGAACTTTGCTGGTTTGTGGTTTAGATATGCATAGTATTTTATTAATATATTCAGGTTTTGTATTGTGTTTATAGGTATAATGAGGTGTGTGTGTGTGTGTGTGTGTATAGAGATAGTTATATAGATATATAACCCCAAATATAATCTATGTATAGAGTGTTTTATGTATATATAAATTCGATAGGCTGTGTTAGTCCAGTTTGTCAACTGATCAGTTTAGTTTCCAGACCTGAGGAAGAAGAGCTGAATCCTCTGGAAAGCTTGTCTTTTATATGTAACGTTAATCCAATAAAAAAAGGTATCACTACAGACTGCTATACTCGTAAATATAGATATATTATTCGGGTTTCTTGGTTTTATATGTAAAGTGAGTTAGACACATACTATAATTTGGTTTCTTGTGGTGTGTATGTATATATGTATATTAATCAGAGTGTAGCAGTATATATATATATATATATATATATATATGTAATGATACTTTTTATTGGGCAAACGTTCCATTTAAAGACGCTTTCCTGACTCTATCTCTGCTCTTAATTCGGTCTGGAAACTGAGCAGAAACAGAAGAATCCTCCGGAAAGCCCGTCTTAAATGGAACCTTAGTCCAAAAAAAAAAGTAGCACTACACCTTGCTACACCCTCCTGCACCCTGCTACACTTTGCTATACACTTCTATATCCTGCTACACACTTCTGCACCCTACTACACACTAATACACTCTGCTACACACTGTTGCACCCTACTACACACTACTGCACCTTGCTACACACTACTGCACCCTACTACACTCTGCTGCACACTACTACACTCTCCTACACACAACTACACACACCTACACTTTGCTACACATTGTACAACCTACTACACCCTGTTACACACTAGTACACACTGTGATTTTGGCATCTGGACTAGCACGGCCTATATAATCTACACCAATATATAAATATATATAGTAATAAATGTATTATGTTTCGGATTCTTGATGTGTTTACATGTATAGTAAATATATATTGTATTTAATACACACTATACATGTAACCGCATAAGAAACCAAACCATAATACAGTTATATTCATATTTCTCCTTGTGTTTGTGTATAGTGAGGTATAAATATATTCAGGTTTCTCGATGTGTTTATATATATATATATGAGGAAGAGAGGTTATACTCTGGAAAGCTTGTATTTTAAATGTAACGTTAGTCCAATAAAAAAGGTATCACTACGCACTACTATACTCGGGATTATATGTGTTTATATATATAGTGAGTTAGAATTATATTCAGGTTTCTTGGCGAGTCTGTTGTGTATATATATATATATAGATTATAGAACCTGCGTATGTCGCTAGAATCAATGCCAAACTGCAACAGAATCCCAATGTAATCTCCATCCAGAGCCAGAAAGTAAAGGCTGCACTCGAGGAATTAGGCAAAAAGAAAACTGTTAAAAATTGTAGTTTATAAAATATGTATCTTAAAAGCCTTGTATATGTTTACTGTATATATGTTTACAGTGTATGTTTACTTTATATGTTTACTGTAAGTTTACAGTGTATGTTTACTGCATATATGTTTAATGTATATATGTTTACAGTGTATGTTTACTGCATATATGTTTAATGTATATATGTTTACTCTGTATATGTTACTGTATATATGTTACTGTGTATGTTTATTGTGTATGTTTACTGTGTATGTTTACTCTGTATATGTTACTGTATATATGTTACTGTGTATGTTTATTGTGTATGTTTACTGTGTATGTTTACTCTGTATATGTTACTGTATATATACATTTCCTCCATATTTATTTTTCTGTTAATCTGTATATTTGGTCTTGTGTTAATATCTTACATTGTATTACTTTGTATTTCTGTAACCACTCAATGTTCTTGAACCCAGGACATACTTGAAAACGAGAGAAATCTCAATGTGTCCTTCCTGGTAAAATCCTTTATAAATAAATAAATAAATAAATATATGTTACTGTGTATGTTTACTCTGTATATGTTACTGTATATATGTTACTGTGTATGTTTACTGTGTATGTTTACTCTGTATATGTTACTGTATATATGTTACTGTGTATGTTTACTGTGTATGTTTACTCTGTATATGTTACTGTATATATGTTACTGTGTATGTTTACTGTGTATGTTTACTCTGTATATGTTACTGTATATATGTTACTGTGTAGTTTACTGTGTATGTTTACTCTGTATATGTTACTGTATATATGTTACTGTGTATGTTTACTGTGTATGTTTACTCTGTATATGTTACTGTATATATGTTACTGTGTATGTTTACTGTGTATGTTTACTCTGTATATGTTACTGTATATATGTTACTGTGTATGTTTACTGTGTATGTTTACTCTGTATATGTTACTGTATATATGTTACTGTGTATGTTTTCTGTGTATGTTTACAGCACTTTTTATAATCTACCATTTTTTAAGGTTTTTTTTGCCTAAATCCTCGGGTACAGTCTTTACTTTGTGTCTCTATATATATATATATATATATTTCTAAATAAATGATATTGATGTTTCTTGTTGTGTTTATATGTATAGTGAGTTATAAAGTGTCTTTGTATGGGGACGCGTTAAGCTTGTCCCGGCTGATACATTGTCACCAGATAATTAAACACCTCACAGTGAAACCTCTTTTACCCACAAGAGCTTTGATAAAACACCAGCCATATTTCCCCCATAGTGGTTTTTGGTCCCACGAGGCAATAAAAGTGCCTTAGCCTTTATTTTTTGGATGACCCCTGTGTGGCCCCCAGTGGCCCCGTGTAATGCATGTTAATGTCTGGGTGTCTGGGAGCTGCTCTTATCAGCGGATAAAGGGGCTCGGATTGTCCTGAGTGATGTCCGAGCCCCCCAGGATTAAGAGCTTATTGCAACCCCCCCCCCCCCATATTCCTGGCAGGATAATTGGCCAAACTGATTTGCACTTTCACAAAAGCCCCAGGACTCTTTGTAGTTTGGACCCAGAAAAAGCGGTTTCTCTATCAATGGCATAAAAGCGATTAATGCTGCGTATGTGGGGGGGGGGGCAAACACTGCGAGCCTCTCTCTAACCCCCTGTATGTCCCCAGGCCCGGATGATAGGGATTGCAGTGTTTACTGAGCAAACAGCCAGAGCAGCTGCGGCAGCACTGAGTGCATCTACATAAACAGTATGAATCAAGACACAAAGTGATAGAAAAACTACAAGACTGAGAGAAAATGCAAAAATAAAAATAAATATTCTACATACAGACTGATAGAAAATGCCTTAATAAAAAATAATTATTCTATATACAGACTGATAGGAAATGCCTTAATAAAAATAATTATTCTATATACAGACTGATAGGAAATGCCTTAATAAAAATAATTATTCTATATACAGAGAAAATGCCTTAATAAAAAATAAATAATTATTCTTACATACAGAGAAAATGCCTTAATAAAAAATAAATAATTATTCTTACATACAGAGAAAATGCCTTAATAAAAAATAAATAAATATTCTAAATACAGAGAAAATGCCTTAATAAAAATAAATATTCTACATACAGACTGAGAGAAAATGCCTTAATAAAAATAATTATTCTATATACAGACTGATAGGAAATGCCTTAATGAAAAATAAATAAATATTCTACATACAGAGAAAATGCCTTAATAAAATAATAAATAATCTAAATACAGACTGAGAGAAAATGCCTTAATAAAAAATAATTATTCTACCTATAGACTGATAGAAAATGCCTTAATAAAAATAATTATTCTATATACAGACTGATAGGAAATGCCTTAATAAAAAATAAAGAAATATTCTACATACAGAGAAAATGCCTTAATAAAAATAATTATTCTACATACAGACTGATAGAAAATGCCTTAATAAAAAATAATTATTCGATATACAGACTGATAGGAAATGCCTTAATAAAAAATAAATAAATATTCTACATACAGAGAAAATGCCTTAATAAAAATAATTATTCTACATACAGACTGATAGGAAATGCCTTAATAAAAATAATTATTCTACATACAGACTGATAGGAAATGCCTTAATAAAAATAATTATTCTATATACAGACTGATAGGAAATGCCTTAATAGAAAATAATTATTCTACATATAGACTGATAGAAAATGCCTTAATAAAAATAATTATTCTACATATAGACTGATAGAAAATGCCTTAATAAAAAATAATTATTCTATATACAGACTGATAGGAAATGCCTTAATAAAAATAATTATTCTATATACAGACTGATAGGAAATGCCTTAATAAAAATAATTATTCTATATACAGACCGAGAGAACAAACATAAAAATGCAAAAAAAATAATAATTCTACATACAGGCTGAAAGTAGATGCAAAGAAATAAAAAATATATATTTCTACATATAAAATGAATTTACAAAGTGACATAAAAACTAAAAAATAAACAAATATTATTTGAAACAACAAATTGATAGAAAAGCTAAAAACATAAAATAATAATTTCTACATATATAATGAAAATAGGAAAAGTGACATAAAGACAAAAACCATAGAAAGAAACACATTTCATTTCTACACTGAAACTACAAAGTCACAAACACAAAAAACCAAACTCCAACCCCAGAAATGGAATTCCCAACCTGCCCTTATGCTTTGGAGAGGCTACAATGTGTTTTTTGTGCTGTCAATAAAGCTTATTTGAATTGAATTGACTAAAAGTATAAAGTGATAGAAAACATAAAACCCCAAAATATTTACTCTCTGAAAACCGAAAGTTGAAACTGACCTAAAACCCTTTACAGAAAGGGGGGGGGGTATTTTCCTCTGTGACTCCCAGTAGGGGGGGGGGTATTTTCTTCTGTGACTCCCAGCGGGGGGTGTCTTTTCCTCTGTGACTCCCAGTAGGGGGGGGGGGTATTTTCTTCTGTGACTCCCAGCAAGGGGGGGGGTATTTT
Organism: Leptobrachium leishanense; assembly: GCA_009667805.1. Lineage (NCBI taxonomy): Eukaryota > Metazoa > Chordata > Amphibia > Anura > Megophryidae > Leptobrachium > Leptobrachium leishanense. The sequence continues at coordinate 22,178 of RXON01002243.1, forward strand.
CCTCTGTGACTCCCAGCAGGGGGGGGTATTTTCCCCTGTGACTCCCAGCAGGGGGGGGGGGTATTTTCCTCTGTGACTCCCAGCAGGGGGGGGGGTATTTTCTTCTGTGACTCCCAGCAGGGGGGGGGGTATTTTCCTCTGTGACTCCCAGCAGGGGGGGGGGTATTTTCTTCTGTGACTCCCAGCAGGGGGGGGTATTTTCTTCTGTGACTCCCAGCAGGGGGGGGTATTTTCCTCTGTGACTCCCAGCAGGGGGGGGGGTATTTTCCTCTGTGACTCCAGCAGGGGGGGGTATTTTCCTCTGTGACTCCCAGCAGGGGGGGGGGTATTTTCTTCTGTGACTCCCAGCAGGGGGGGGGGTATTTTCTTCTGTGACTCCCAGCAGGGGGGGGTATTTTCTTCTGTGACTCCCAGCAGGGGGGGGGGTATTTTCCTCTGTGACTCCCAGCAGGGGGGGGGTATTTTCCTCTGTGACTCCCAGCAGGGGGGGGGGTATTTTCTTCTGTGACTCCCAGCAAGGGGGGGGGTATTTTCTTCTGTGACTCCCAGCAGGGGGGGGTATTTTCCTCTGTGACTCCCAGCAGGGGGGGGTCTTTTCTTCTGTGACTCCCAGCGGGGGGGGGGTATTTTCCTCTGTGACTCCCAGGGGGGGGGGTATTTTCCTCTGTGACCTGTGACTCCCAGCAGGGGGGGGGGTATTTTCCTCTGTGACTCCCAGCAGGGGGGGGGGTATTTTCCTCTGTGACCTGTGACTCCCAGCAGGGGGGGGGGGTATTTTCCTCTGTGACTCCCAGCAGGAGAATAACGAGCATTTAACGGAGAAAAACGCTTCGATCGCTTGAATAAATCTTTATTGACAAAATATTGACAAAGTTGATACTTCTTAGAAGTATATAGAGTGTTAGAATTCTAACAAATTGACACAAACACAAAAATATGTACAATCTGGTAAAGAAGAAACATTGTCTTATTATACCTTTTATTTCTTTGCTTTTTCTGTCCCTTTCTGTGATTTGGAGCAGAATCTCAGCGCTTCCTCAGAGGGGGGGCAGATTGCATTTTATTTTTTACCTTTGCGGCCCCTCACCCCATGTGGAATGCCCCCCCTAGAGCCACACACACACTTAAATGTGTCCCCCCATCGTCACAGACACACTAAAATATGTCCCCCCTAGAGCCACACACACACTAAAATGTGCCCCCCCCCATTGTCACAGACACATATCACCTCTTGACTTTATTTTCTGCCCCTCCCCCCATGTTCCTGTTGTCTTCATGTAGACCCCCGGGGGCCTCTTTCCCCAGTCACCCCGACATATGATGCCACAGAATCTCTACAAACTGCACATTTTTTCCATCTTTAATTTCATAAAAGCCACATGGACCCCCCCCCCACAAAAAAATTAAATAAAAAACTTACAATGTTTTTCTGCCATCTGAAACCATTTCTGGGGGTTCTCATGCAATTTGAGTCTTTCAAACTAGGGGTTCACTTGTTTTTTTTGTTTTTGGCTGTGAAAAAAAACTTTAGACAGAAAAACTGGAAGTGCAAAAAACCTGTCCCTTAAATATTGTCCATGTGATCCTGCGCGGGGCTCCTGCCAGCCGGGCACATCCTGTCTGGTTCCGGCCAGTGGGAAGGGGCAGCCAATCCGCACGGGTCTGTATCCAGCTCAGCGCGGAGCTCCTCCCCCGCGGAGCATCATTTCGTGAAAGACACGTCCAAAGTGCTGCGCGTTAATCGTCCGAAGTGACGTCAATCTCCTCGGGGCTGGCCTGCTTGGTGGCGATCCTCCAGCGGTTAATGTGGTGGGTCCCCTTCTTCTTCTGCGACGAGTCGGAACCTTCTTCCTCCAATTTCTGCCGCTTAAACTTTGTTCTTCGGTTCTGGAACCAAACTTTCACCTATGGAAACAGGAAGTGGAAGTTACAGCCGGAAGCGGAAGAGGTCCAGGTAGCCCGCAAAGCATGGACCTCAGAACTGACAGGAGAAAAAAACGGACTTCCCCGATCTCATCCCCGTATAACGATAACCCCTTCCTTTCCGGGACACTAGGGGTCTATTCACTAAAAGGTTTACACTGGAAAACAATTCACAAAGCATTTTTTGTTCCTTCTTTATATTAAAGAGTCTGATCTGCAAAGCTCCTGGAATATCCTTTATATTTAAACAGATTTCCCTGCATTTCCTCTCACTTCTTCATATTTCATTCCATTTCCCTGCACTTCCTCTGATTTCATTCCATTTCCCTGAACTTCCTCTGATTTCATTCTATTTCCCTGCACTTCCTCTGATTTCATTATATTTCCCTGCACTTCCTCCTATTCCATTCTATTTCCCTGAAATTCCTCTCACTTTCTGATTTCATTCTATTTCCCTGAACTTCCTCTCACTTCCTCCTATTTCATTCTATTTCCCTGAACTTCCTCTCACTTCCTCCTATTTCATTCTATTTCCCTGAACTTCCTCTCACTTCCTCCTATTTCATTCTATTTCCTTGAATTTCCTTCATTTCCTCCTATTTCATTCTATTTCCCTGAATTTCCTCTCACTTCCTCCGATTTCATTCTATTTCCCTGCACTTCCTCTGATTTCATTCAATTTCCCTGCACTTCCTCCAATTTCATTCCATTTCCCTGAATTTCCTCTCACTTCCTCCTATTTCATTCTATTTCCCTGAATTTTACCTTTCATTTCCTCCTATTTCATTCTATTTCCCTGAATTTCCTCTCACTTCCTCCGATTTCATTCTATTTCCCTGCACTTCCTCTGATTTCATTAAATTTCCCTGCACTTCCTATTTCATTCTATTTCCCTGAAATTCTTCTCACTTTCTGATTTCATTCTATTTCCCTGAACTTCCTCTCACTTCCTCCTATTTCATTCTATTTCCCTGAATTTCCTTCATTTCCTCCTATTTCATTCTATTTCCCTGCACTTCCTCTGATTTCATTCAATTTCACTGCACTTCCTCCAATTTCATTCCATTTCCCTGAATTTCCTCTCACTTCCTCCTATTTCATTCTATTTCCCTGAATTTTACCTTTCATTTCCTCCTATTTCATTCTATTTCCCTGAATTTCCTCTCACTTCCTCCAATTTCATTCTATTTCCCTGCACTTCCTCTGATTTCATTCAATTTCCCTGCACTTCCTATTTCATTCTATTTCCCTGAAATTCTTCTCACTTTCTGATTTCATTCTATTTCCCTGAACTTCCTCTCACTTCCTCCTATTTCATTCTATTTCCCTGAATTTCCTCTCACTTCCTCCAATTTCATTCTATTTCCCTGCACTTCCTCTTATTTCATTCAATTTCCCTGCACTTCCTCCAATTTCATTCCATTTCCCTGAATTTCCTCTCACTTCCTCATATTTCATTCTGTTTCCCTGAATTTCTTCTCACTTCTTCCTATTTCACCCATTTCATTCTACTTCCCTGCATTTCCTCCTATTTCCTCTCACTTCCTTCTATTTCATTCTATTTCCCTGCATTTTCTCTCACTTCCTTGATTTCCTCCTATTTCCTCTCACTTCCTTCTATTTCATTCTATTTCCCTGCATTTCCTCTCACTTGCTTGATTTCCTCCTATTTCCTCTCACTTCCTTCTATTTCATTCAATTTCCCTGCATTTCCTCTCACTTCCTTGATTTCATTCTATTTCTCTGAATTTCACCCATTTCATTCTACTTCCCTGCATTTCCTCCTATTTCCTCTCACTTCCTCCTATTTCATTCTATTTCCCTGCATTTCCACCTATTTCCTCTCACTTCCTCCTATTTCATTTTATTTCCCTGAATTTCCTCTCACTTCCTCTGATTTCATTCTATTTCCCTGAATTTCCTCTCACTTCCTTGATTTCATTCTATTTCTCTGAATTTCCTCTCACTACTTCCTATTTCACCTATTTCTTTCTATTTCCCTGCATTTCCACCTATTTCCTTTCACTTCCTATTTCATTCTAATTCCCTGAAATTCCTCTCACTTCCTCCTATTTCATTCTATTTCCCTGCATTTCCCACTATTTCCTCCTACTTCACCTATTTCATTCTATTTCCCTGCATCACCTATTTCATTCTATTTCCCTGCATTTCCCCCTATTTCCTCTCACTTCCTCCTATTTCATTCTATTTCCCTGCATTTTCTCCTATTTCCTCCTACTTCATCTATTTCATTCTATTTCCCTGCATTTCCCCCTATTTCCTCTACTTCACCTATTTCATTCTATTTCCCTGCATTTCCCCCTATTTCCTCCTACTTCATTCTATTTCCCTGCATTTTCCCCTATTTCCTCTCACTTCCTCCTTCTAGGGGGAAATGCAGGGAAATAGAATGAAATAGGTGAAGTAGGAGGAAATAGGGGGCTATTTCCTCCTACTTCACCTATTTCATTCTATTTCCCTGCATTTCCCCCTATTTCCTCCTACTTCACCTATTTTATTCTATTTCCCTGCATTTCCCCCTATTTCCTCTCACTTCCTCCCACTTCCTCTTTCATTCTATTTCCCGTATTTCCCCCTTTTTCCTCTCACTTCCTCCACTTTCATTCTATTTCCCTGCATTTCCCCTATTTCCTCCTACTTCACCTATTTCATTCTATTTCCCTGCATTTCCCCCTATTTCCTCTCACTTCCTCCCACTTCCTCCTCTTTCATTCTATTTCCCTGTATTTCCCCCTTTTTCCTCTCACTTCCTCCTATTTCATTCTATTTCCCTGCATTTCCCCCTATTTCCTCTCACTTCCTCCTATTTCATTCTATTTCCCCCTATTTCCTCCTACTTAACCTATTTCATTCTATTTCCCTGCATTTCCCCCTATTTCCTCTCACTTCCTCCCACTTCCTCCTCTTTCATTCTATTTCCCTGTATTTCCCCCTTTTTCCTCTCACTTCCTCCTCTTTCATTCTATTTCCCTGCATTTCCCCCTATTTCCTCCTACTTCACCTATTTCATTCTATTTCCCTGCATTTCCCCCTATTTCCTCTCACTTCCTCCCACTTCCTCCTATTTCATTCTATTTCCCTGTATTTCCCCCTTTTTCCTCTCACTTCCTCCTATTTCATTCTATTTCCCTGCATTTCCCCTATTTCCTCTCACTTCCTCCTATTTCATTCTATTTCCCCCTATTTCCTCCTACTTCACCTATTTCATTCTATTTCCCTGCATTTCCCCCTATTTCCTCCTACTTCACCTATTTTATTCTATTTCCCTGCATTTCCCCCTATTTCCTCTCACTTCCTCCCACTTCCTCCTCTTTCATTCTATTTCCCTGTATTTCCCCCTTTTTCCTCTCACTTCCTCCACTTTCATTCTATTTCCCTGCATTTCCCCCTATTTCCTCCTACTTCATCTATTTCATTCTATTTCCCTGCATTTCCCCCTATTTCCTCTCACTTCCTCCCACTTCCTCCTCTTTCATTCTATTTCCCTGTATTTCCCCCTTTCTCCTCTCACTTCCTCCTATTTCATTCTATTTCCCTGCATTTCCCCCTATTTCCTCTCACTTCCTCCTATTTCATTCTATTTCCCCCTATTTCCTCCTACTTAACCTATTTCATTCTATTTCCCTGCATTTCCCCCTATTTCCTCTCACTTCCTCCCACTTCCTCCTCTTTCATTCTATTTCCCTGTATTTCCCCCTTTTTCCTCTCACTTCCTCCTCTTTCATTCTATTTCCCTGCATTTCCCCCTATTTCCTCCTACTTCACCTATTTCATTCTATTTCCCTGCATTTCCCCCTATTTCCTCTCACTTCCTCCTATTTCATTCTATTTCCCTGTATTTCCCCCTATTTCCTCTCACTTCCTCCTATTTCATTCTATTTCCCCTACTTAACCTATTTCATTCTATTTCTTTGCATTTCCTCACATTTCCTCCTCTTATTGCTTAGGAGCTGCTGCTCCTGAGTCCTGGACACTTCGCGCCAGTAGCTCCCAGCAGCAGGACTGGGAATGATGGGATTGCATTCGGTAGGTGCCCCTGGCACCGGATGGCTTAATTTAGGGGAAGAGGAGATAAAATGCTCTACGTTTGGCTTCAGGATTTGTCTTCACAAACTTCGTTCTCTGAGCCTTTAAAGCTGCGCCAGGAACATTTATTATCCCCCGCCCAGGGTTCCGCTCAGGCTCCTGACTCTCACACTTAATATTATTGCCCCTTTTTCCACCATCTGCCTCCCTGCTCTCCACCTGCCCCCCCCCCCACCTGTCCCAGATCTACAGATACAGGTTTGCAAACTGCAGAGTCTGAATCCAGTAAATGCTCTTTGAAGATTAAAATCTTGATATCCCTGAATCCCTAAAAAGAACCATTGTCCAGAGCCTCTTTATTTAATCACCCCCCCCCCCTCCAAGTCTGAAGGAGAGAAATAATGCAGATAATTACTGAAAGGCAGACCCCATGTAATAACATCACATCCTGCAGACAAATCATATTCTGCACATACAAACCCTGTGTAATAACATTATATACTGCTCATATACCCTATGTAATAACATTATATACTGCTCATATAACCTGTGTGATAACATTATAATCTGCTCATATACCCTATGTAATAACATTATATACTGCAGCACATACAAACCCTGTGTAATAATATTATATACTGCTCATAAACCCTATGTAATAACATTATATACTGCTCATATATACTTTGTAATAACATTATATTCTGCACATACAAACCCTGTGTAATAACATTATATACTGCTCATAAACCCTGTGTAATAACATTATATACTGCTGCTCATATACCCTGTGTAATAACATTATATACTGCTGCTCATAAACCCTGTGTAATAACATTATATACTGCAGTACATACAAATACATACAAACCCTGTGTAATTATATTATATACTGCTCATATATACTTTGTAATAACATTATATTCTGCACATACAAACCCTGTGTAATAACATTATATACTGCTGCTCATATACCCTGTGTAATAACATTATATACTGCTGCTCATATACCCTGTGTAATAACATTATATACTGCTCATATACCCTGTGTTATAATATTATTTACTGCAGCACATACAAACCCTGTGTAATAATATTATATACTGCTCATAAACCCTTTGTAATAACATTATATACTGCAGTACATACAAATACATACAAACCCTGTGTAATTACATTATATACTGCTCATATTTACTTTGTAATAACATTATATTCTGCACATACAAACCCTGTGTAATAACATTATATTCTGCACATACAAACCCTGTGTAATAACATTATATACTGCTCATAAACCCTGTGTAATAACATTATATACTGCTGCTCATATACCCTGTGTAATAACATTATATACTGCTGCTCATATACCCTGTGTAATAACATTATATACTGCTCATATACCCTGTGTTATATTATTTACTGCAGCACATACAAACCCTGTGTAATAATATTATATACTGCTCATAAACCCTGTGTAATAACATTATATACTGCAGTACATACAAATACATACAAACCCTGTGTAATTACATTATATACTGCTCATAAACCCTGTGTAATAACATTATATACTGCTGCTCATATACCCTGTGTAATATCATTATATACTGCTGCTCATAAACCCTGTGTAATAACATTATATACTGCAGCACATACTAACCCTGTGTAATAACATTATATACTGCTTATATACCCTGTGTAATAACATTATATACTGCAGCACATACTAACCCTGTGTAATAACATTATATACTGCTCATAAACCCTGTGTAATAACATTATATACTGCAGTACATACACATACATACAAACCCTGTGTAATTACATTATATACTGCTCATAAACCCTGTGTAATAACATTATATACTGCTGCTCATAAACCCTGTGTAATAACATTATATACTGCAGCACATACTAACCCTGTGTAATAACATTATATACTGCTTATATACCCTGTGTAATAACATTATATACTGCAGCACATACTAACCCTGTGTAATAACATTATATACTGCTCATAAACCCTGTGTAATAACATTATATACTGCTCATATACCCTGCTTAATAACATTATATACTGCTAATTTACCCTGTGTAATAACATTATATACTGCTCATTTACCCTGTGTAATGACATTATATACTGCTCATGTACCCTATATAATAACATTATATACTGCTCATTTACCCTGTGTAATAACATTATATACTGCTCATATACCCTATGTAATAACATTATATACTGCAGCACATATAAACCCTGTGTAATAACATTATATACTGCTCATATATCCTGTGTAATAACATTATATACTGCAGCACATACAAATCTTGTGTAATAACATATACTGCAGTACATACAAACCGTGTGTAATAACATTATATACTGCTCATATACCCTGTGTAATAACATTATATTCTGCTCATATGCCCTATGTAATAACATTATTTACTGCAGCACATACAAACCCTGTGTAATAATATTATATACTGCTCCTAAACCCTGTGTAATAACATTATATACTGCAACACATACAAACCCTGTGTAATAACATTATATACTGCAACACATACCCTGTGTAATAACATTATATTCTGCACATACAAACCCTGTGTAATAACATTATATACTGCTCATAAACCCTGTGTAATAACATTATATACTGCAACACATACAAACCTTGTGTAATAACATTATATACTGCACATACAAACTCTGTGTAATAACATTATATACTGCAGCACATACAAACCATGTGATCATATATCCTGTATAATAACATTATATACTGCTCATAAACCCTGTGCTCATATATCCTGTATAATAACATTATATACTGCTCATAAACCCTGTGTAATAACATTATATACTGCAGCACATGCAAACCCTTTGTAATAACATTATATACTGCTTATATACCCTGTGTAATAACATTATATACTGCAGCACATACAAACCCTGCGTGATAACATTATATACTGCAGCACATACAAACCATGTGTTATAACATTATATACTGCACATACAACCCCGTGTTATAACATTATATACTGCAGCACATACAATCCTACAACAATACCAACAAAACACTGTGCAGCAAATCCAAAAACAACAAAACACTGAGTGACAAATCCAACAATAACAACAAAACAAACACAAAAACAACAAAACACTGTGTGACAAATCCAACAATACCAACAAAACACTGTGTGACAAATCCAACAATACCAACAAAACACTGTGCAACAAATCCAAAAATTAAAACAACAAAACACTGTGTGACAAAGCCAACAATACCAACAAAACACTGTGCAACAAATCCAAGAACAACAAAACACTGTGTGACAAATCCAACAATACCAACAAAACACTGTGTGACAAATCCAACAACAACAACAAAACACTGTGCAACAAATCCAAAACAACAAAACACTGTGTAACAAATCCAGCAATAACAACAAAACACTGCAACAAATCCAAAGACAAAAACAAGACACTGTGTGACAAATCAAACAATAACAACAAAACACTGTGCAACAAATCCAACAACAACTACAAGAAAACACTGTGCGACAAATCCAACAACAACTACAAGAAAACACTGTGCGACAAATCCAACAAAACATTGTACAACAAATCCATAAACGACAACAATCACTGTGCGACAAATCCAACAACAGAAAAAACACAACACTGTGTGACAAATCCAACAACAACAAGAAAACACTATGTGACAAATCCAACAACACTGTGTGACAAATCCATGAACAACAACACTGTGCGACAAATCCAACAACAAAAACCACTGTGAGAGAAATCCAACAACAAAACACTGGGACAAATCCGTAAACAACAACAAACACTGTGAGACAAATCCAACAACAACACCAAAACAATGTGCAACAAATACAACAACAAAATAATGTGCGACATATCCAACAACAAAACACTTTGCAACAAATCCATAAACAGCACCACTGTGCAACAAATCCAACAACAAAAAACATTGTGCAACAAATCCAACAACAAAACACTGCGACAAATCCATCAACAGCAAACACTGTGCAACAAATGCAACAACAAAAATCACTGTGCAACAAATCCAACAACAAAAATCACTGTGCAACAAATCCAACAACAAAAATCACTGTGCAACAAATCCAACAACAAGCACAAAAATTGTGAGACTGGGAAGGGGCGAAATGCTGGTGGATTGCGACCAATATCCCTGGGGGGGGCCACAGACCGGGGACACACGAGGAGAGACACACGAGGAGAGACACACGGGGAGAGACACACGGAGAGAGACACGCGGGGAGAGACAAAGTCACACAGAGAGAGACATTGCGCAATGTTCCATAGTTGGTGCTAACTTAACCAGAGCTGTTGTAAACTTAACGACTCCATAGGCTATAATGGCTCTGGTAAATTTACAACAGCTCTGGTTAAGTTAGCACCAACTATGGAATATTGTCCATTGTGTGCAGGAAGCTCCATGTCCTGGATATTCTGATGTACTGATCCGATCCATGACACTGCAGAGAGGGGGGATCCAATACAGATATCCCCCTCAGCAGCTGATACTTAAGGTGGGCAGGGGGTCTCACAGGGGGCTGTGTACATGTTTAAGAGCTGGTCACTGGGTCATGGCTGCAGTGCATTAAGTTACGTATAGACTATGAGGAAATTGGACCTTTTGTACCAGTGGGGGTTGATGTGAGTGGGGGAGGGGCTACTGGCTTCCTACACCAGCTTATCTGAAACTTTAAAATTCCCAAAGCAACAAGAAGCTGCGTCTGAATGAAGCTCAGAGCCCATGGTGAGAGGCCCAGATCTCAGCATTCGGCGAGCAACGCCCACCTGTGTCTCTGTCAAGCTCAGACTGTGTGCCAACTGCTTCCTCTCTGCCCCCACCACATAGTGGTTCTTCTCAAAGGCGTGTTCCAGGCGCAGCAACTGGGATGGGGAAAAGGCAGTTCGGATCCGCTTGGGTTTTCTGGCAAGGGCATTGTGTAAGAGGAAACTTTCTGCACTTGTGTCATTACCTGGAGAGAGAGAGAGAGAAATATATCAGATCCTGCCATCACCTCAACACTGAATATTACAAACCCTATCCTGCCATCACTTCAACACTGAACATTACACACCTCATCCTGCCATCACCTCAACACTGAACATTACAACCCCTAATCTGACATCACCTCAGCACTGAACATTACACACCTCATCCTGCCATGACCTCAACACTGAACATTATAACCCCCATCCTGCCATGACCTCAACACTGAACATTAAAACACTCATCCTGCCATAACCTCAACACTGTTCATTACAAACCCTATCCTGCCATCACCTCAACACTGAGCATTACAAACCCATCCTGCCATCACCTCAACACTGAACATTACACACCTCATTCTGCCATCACCTCAACACTGAGCATTGCAAACCCATCCTGCCATCAACTCAGCACTGAACATTACAGATAACATATTGCCATCACCTCAACACTGAAAATTACACACCTCATCCTGCCATCACCTCAAAACTGAACATTAAAATTCCCATCCTGCCATGACCTCAACACTGAACATTACAGATGACATTATGCCATCAACTCAACACAGAACATTACAAACCCCATCCTGCCATCACCTCAACACTGAACATTACAAACCCATCCTGCCATCCCCTCAGCACTGAACATTACAGATAACATACTGCCATCACCTCAGCACTGAACATTACAAACCTATCCTGCCATCACCACAACACTGATCATTACAAACCCTATCCTGTCATCACTTCAACACTGAAAATTACAAACCTATCCTGCCATCACCTCAACACTGAACATTACAAACCTATCCTGCCATCACCTCAACACTGAACATTGCCAACCCTATCCTGCCATCACCTCAACACTGAACATTACAAACCCTATCCTGCCATTACTTCAACACTGAACATTACAAACCTACCTGCCACCATTACTAACTCATCATATCACCTTAACACTGGACATTACAAATAACATACTGCCATCACCTCAACACTGGACAATACATATAGCATACTGCCATCACCTCAACACTGAACATTGCAAATCCACCCTGCCATCACCTCAACACTGGACATTACAAATAACATACTGCCATCACCTCAACACTGAACATTACAAATAACATAATGCCATCACCTTAACACTGGACATTACAGATATCATACTGCCATCACCTCAACCCTGAACATTACAAACCCATCCTGCCATCAGCTCAGCACTGAACATTACATATATCATACTGCCATCACCTCAACTCTGAACATTACTAACTCATTATATCACCTCAACAGTGGGCAATACATATAGCATACTGCCATCACCTCAACACTGAACATTACAAACCCATCCTGCCATCACCTCAGCACTGAACATTACAGATATCATACTGCCATCACCTCAACTCTGAACATTACTAACTCATTATATCACCTCAACACAGGGCAAAACATATAGCATACTGCTATCACCTCAACACTGAACATTGCAAACCCATCCTGCCATCACTTCAACACTGGACATTACAAATAACATACTGCCATCACCTCAACACTGAACATTACAGATAACATGTTGCCATCACCTTAACAATGGACATTACAGATATCATACTGCCATCACCTCAACCCTGGATATTACAAACCCATCTTGCCATCACCTCAACACTGAGCATTACAAACCCATCTTGCCATCACCTCAACACTGAACATTACAGATAACGTACCGCCATCACTTCAGCACTGAACACTACGAACCCTATCATGCCATCACCTCAACTCTGACTATTACAAACCTGATCTTGCCTTCACCTCAACATTGAACATTACAGATAACATACAGCCGTCACCTCAGCACTGAACAATACAAACCCACCCTGTCATGACCTCAACACTGAACATTACAAACCCCATCCTGCATCACCTCAACACTGGACATTACAGATGACATTTTGCCATCACCTTAACACTGGACATTACAGATATTATACTGCCATCACCTCAACACTGAACATTACAGATATTATACTGCCATCACCTCAACACTGAACATTACAGATGACATGTTGCCATCACCTTAACACTGGACATTACAGATATTATACTGTCATCACCTCAACACTGAACATTACTAACTCATCCTATCACCTTAACACTGGGCAATACATATAAACATACTGCCATCACCTCAACACTGAACATTGCAAACCCATCCTGCCATCACCGCAACACTGAGCATTACAAACCCATCTTGCCATCACCTCAACACTGAACATTACAGAAAACATACCGCCATCACTTCAGCACTGAACACTACGAACGCTATCCTGCCATCACCTTAACACTGAACATTACAGATAACATACTGCCATCACCTCAACACTGACTTTTACAAACCTGATCTTGCCTTCACCTCAACATTGAACATTACAAATAACATACTGCCATCACCTAAACACTTAACATAACAAACATGATCTTGCCATCACTTCAACACTGAACATTACAAACCCCATCCTGCCATCACCTATACACTGAAGATTACAGATAACAAACAGCCATCGCCTCAACACTGAACATTACAAACCTCATCCTGCCAACATCTCAACACTGAACATTACAAACCTCATCCTGCCAACATCTCAACACTGAACGTTGCCAATCCCCACCTGCCATCACTTGAACTCTGAAAATCACAAGCCACATCACTAAATAATAATAACAGAAACAAGATCAGCAATGAAAATGTATCACTGGCAGAATGCAAGGTCACAAGGTATCACTCCTTGGACCCTGGGGAATAACACACATCATGGCACAGGATACGCAAACCTGATGGCTTTTAAACATAACTTGAGACTCAAGCACTCAACACACATGTCACACAGCAGTAACACACACACATCAGAACACACACACACCAGACGGCAGTAGCACACACATAAATACAGAGCAGTAACACACAAACCGGGACAGTAACCCATGTCACTACACACAGGACAGTAGCACATACAACACAGAATAGTAACACACACCTAGCTACAGAGCAGTAGTATACACTACAAAGGACAGTAACACACACCTAGCTACAGAGCAGTAGTATACACTACAAAGGACAGTAACACACACCTAGCTACAGAGCAGTAGTATGCACTACAAAGGACAGTAACACACACCTGGACAAAGGGCAAAATACATTAAGCAATAACACATCTGTGGGCAGTATGTACACATATGAGTAGAGAGCAACACCACACACACGTAGGGGCAGAGGAGAGTATCATGCCGTTGTGGGCAGTAACACACTCACAAATTGGCAGTGGGTCAGTAACAAAATGGTTACACAGCAGACACGAAGTGTGTGGGTAAAGCAGAGAAGTATGCCCCCCCCCCTGTATGACCCCCTCTTTCCATAATTACAGTCCCCTGTGCCTCCTACAAGTCACTGGGACCAGGGGAGAAATCAGCCCAGAACCCAAATATCAAACACACTCACACACTAATTGGTGTTAATCATTCCTGGACAACAATTACAATTCTACACTTTGCACTAATGATTGCTATTCATTAACTAAATGTATTGTGTAAATAGCTCGGAGTGTGAAGCAAACACATATATCACAAGTTACAGATACACACACACTCCTCCCCATCCCACACCATTACACACACACACACACACTCCTCCCCATCCCACAGCATTACACACACACACACACACACACACCTCCTCATCCCACACCATTACACACACACACACCTCCTCATCCCACAGCATTACACACACACACTCCTCCCCATCCCACAGCATTACACACACACACACACCTCCTCATCCCACACCATTACACACACCACCCCATCCCACAGCATTACACACACACACCTCCTCATCCCACACCATTATACACACATCTCCCCATCCCACAGCATTACACACTGCTCCACCCCATCCCACAACATTACACACACACTCATCCCCATCCCACCGCATTTCACTCTCACCTCCCGATCCCACACCATTACACACACACACACACACACACACACACACCTCCATCCCACAGCATTACACACACAGCTCCACAGCCACCCATCTGCAAAGACACAGGGAGGGAGGCAGACATGAAAAACGAAGACACGTCTGTAAATGACTATAAATGTATATGTAAACACAAGCCCGTAATACACCGACACACAGAGAGGCCAGGCTCTTCATATTGTCATTAATACTCTCTGTAAACCAATCAGCCAGAGAGAATGTCCTCTGCACTCAAACACATCTCTATATTGCGAGTTACAGCAAACTAATGTTCAATGTGTCCAGGAAGAAGGGGAAAATAATAACAGTAATGGTGGTATTATTCCCAAGCAATATTAATAATGAGGTCACACGCATAATGCTAAAATACTAAGAGCCCCATACAGTATTATTACTAATACTATATATAAATATCACTATAAGTAGTATTTGGGATTATTAGTGTGACCCTATTATTAGTATTAATTGTTAATAATACTATTATCTCCATTAACATCTTTAGTAGTATTTTAGCATATTTTTATTAGCAGTGACAGTATGAATAGTAGTAATTATAAATATTACTGTCACTGCTAATACTAATAACGCTAAAATACTACTGATTATGTAAAAAATGATATTTATAAATAATAATACTATTAATACTGACATACAACTAATATTAGTTCTAAAACACTACTAATAATTTTAATGATCATCTTGAAAAAAGTCCCCTGTGGGTCCGAAACTACTGCCACAATAATAGACTCTAGGAGTGCACGCCTTCCTGATGAATAATATTAATGGCGATAGTAGTATTATTCATAATTCATACTATTAACACTGTCACTATAAATACTAATAATGCTAAAACACTACTAATAATGTTAATAATGATATAATTTATACATAATAATACTTTTACTCCTGTTACTGCTAATACTTACATTCTAATAATGTTAATAATGATATTGATACATAATAATACTTTTACTCCTGTCACTGCTAATACTTACATTCTAATAATGTTAATAATGATATTGATACATAATAATACTTTTACTCCTGTTACTGCTAATACTTACATTCTAATAATGTTAATAATGATATTGATACATAATAATACTTTTACTCCTGTTACTGCTAATACTTACATTCTAATAATGTTAATAATGATATTGATACATAATAATACTTTTACTCCTGTTACTGCTAATACTTACATTCTAATAATGTTAATAATGATATTGATACATAATAATACTTTTACTCCTGTCACTGCTAATACTTACATTCTAATAATGTTAATAATGATATTTATACATAATAATACTTTTACTCCTGTTACTGCTAATACTTACATTCTAATAATGTTAATAATGATATTGATACATAATAATACTTTTACTCCTGTTACTGCTAATACTTACATTCTAATAATATTAATAATGATATTGATACATAATAATACTTTTACTCCTGTTACTGCTAATACTTACATTCTAATAATGTTAATAATGATATTGATACATAATAATACTTTTACTCCTGTTACTGCTAATACTTACATTCTAATAATGTTAATAATGATATTGATACATAATAATACTTTTACTCCTGTCACTGCTAATACTTACATTCTAATAATGTTAATAATGATATTGATACATAATAATACTTTTACTCCTGTTACTGCTAATACTTACATTCTAATAATATTAATAATGATATTGATACATAATAATACTTTTACTCCTGTTACTGCTAATACTTACATTCTAATAATGTTAATAATGATATTGATACATAATAATACTTTTACTCCTGTTACTGCTAATACTTACATTCTAATAATGTTAATAATGATATTGATACATAATAATACTTTTACTCCTGTTACTGCTAATACTTACATTCTAATAATGTTAAAGTGGTAATATAATTAATACCTTTAATACTGTCATTACTGTTAATGATAATACTGATTATATCAATATCACTATTACTCTTGCTATGCTGTTCGGTTGAGGCTCTGCTGCTCGGTTGAGGCTCTGTACTGATCTATGCGGTCGGATCGTGATGTAAAGCAGTGGAGGCGCCGCGGGGGCCACAAAAGCACCAGCGGGAGGTAATCAGCTCAATTCAGGACATTTACTGAGTGTCCTGTGTTTAACCTGCGAGGGAAGAGTGTGCCCTCACTGCATACACTGAAAAAAAACTATGCACACCGATTCACACTCATACACCCAAAGAAAAAAACTATGCACACCGATTCACACACATACACCCAAAGAAAAAAAACTATACACACCGATTCACACACATACACCCAAAGAAAAAAACTATGCACACCGATTCACACACATACACCCAAAGAAAAAAAACTATGCACACCGATTCACACACATACACCCAAAGAGAAAAACTATACACACCGATTCACACACATACACCCAAAGAAAAAAACTATACACACCGATTCACACACATACACACACACACACCAAAACACAAATAAATACTCTATTTCACACATAACTATAAATACAAATATATGCTGCATATCATATATATACACACAGGCCGAAATATAAAGATATACTGAATTTCACACACATTGAAATACATCTTCACACATAAACACGCTAAAATATTGAAGTATACTGCGTCGCACACATATATACAAGCAAAATACTAAAATATATTTAATTTTACAAACATACGTTAATATACAAACATGTACTCACACATATATACACAGACAAAATATAACCGTATACTACATTTCACATATATATATGAACACGCTAAAATATAACTATATACTGCATATACACACACACACGGTAAATTATAATTTTATAATGCATCTCACACAAATATTCACAGAGGTATTCTGCATTACACACAGATATATATATTATACATTGAAATATAAATATATATACTGCATTATACACACACGTATTTGTCCACGTTCAAATATAAATACAAAAACACACAGCACCTGAGGAAAGCTGAGAACACCCTGCTCTCCCCATACAGAAGCAGAAACAATATATATATACATTGAGAGGTTACACTCTCCAAAGCTCGTCTTCTAAATGTAACGTTAATCCAGTAAAAAAGGTATCACTACATACTGCTATACTCGGGATTTTGGCATCTGGACTAACATGGCCTATCGAATATATATATACACACACACACTTTGAAATATAAATATATACTGCACTTCACACATACAAACACATGGTAAAGAATAACTATAGAATGCATTTCACACTTACATACCCGCTAATATATGTACACATAATTAACTAAAAATATTTGCTGCATTTCTCACATATATACACAAACTAAAATATAACTATATACTGCATTTTACACATGTACACACAGACTAAAATATAACTATATACTGCATTTTACACATATATACACAGACTAAAATATAACTATATACTGCATTTTACACATATATACACAAACTAAAATATAACTATATACTGCATTTTACACATATATACACAGACTAAAATTTAACTATATACTGCATTTTACACATATATACACAAACTAAAATATAACTATATACTGCATTTTACACATATATACACAGACTAAAATTTAACTATATACTGCATTTTACACATATATACACAAACTAAAATATAACTATATACTGCATTTTACACATATATACACAACTAAAATATAACTATATACTGCATTTTACACATATATACACAAACTAAAATATAACTATATACTGCATTTTACACATATATACACAGACTAAAATATAACTATATACTGCATTTTACACATATATACACAGACTAAAATTTAACTATATACTGCATTTTACACATATATACACAAACTAAAATATATCTATATACTGCATTTTACACATATATACACAGACTAAAAATATAACTATATACTACTGCATTTTACACATATATACACAGACTAAAATTTAACTATATACTGCATTTTACACATATATACACAAACTAAAATATATCTATATACTGCATTTTACACATATATACACAAACTAAAATATAACTATATACTGCATTTTACACATATATACACAAACTAAAATATAACTATATACTGCATTTTACACATATATACACAGACTAAAATATAACTATATACTGCATTTTACACATATATACACAGACTAAAATATAACTATATACTGCATTTTACACATATATACACAGACTAAAATATATCTATATACTGCATTTTACACATATATACACAGACTAAAATATAACTATATACTGCATTTTACACATATATACACAAACTAAAATATATCTATATACTGCATTTTACACATATATACACAGACTAAAATATAACTATATACTGTATTTTACACATATATACACAGACTAAAATATAACTATATACTGCATTTTACACATATATACACAGACTAAAATATAACTATATACTGCATTTTACAAATATATACACAGACTAAAATATAACTATATACTGCATTTTACACATATATACACAGACTAAAATATAACTATATACTGCATTTTACACATATATACACAGACTAAAATATAACTATATACTGCATTTTACACATGTACACACAGACTAAAATATAACTATATACTGCATTTTACACATATATACACAGACTAAAATATAACTATATACTGCATTTTACACATGTACACACAGACTAAAATATAACTATATACTGCATTTTAAACATATATACACAGACTAAAATATAACTATATACTGCATTTTACACATGTACACACAGACTAAAATATAACTATATACTGCATTTTACACATATATACACAGACTAAAATATAACTATATACTGCATTTTACACATATATACACAGACTAAAATATAACTATATACTGCATTTTACACATATATACACAGACTAAAATATAACTGTATACTGCATTTTACACATATATACACAGACTAAAATATAACTATATACTGCATTTTACACATGTACACACAGACTAAAATATATCTATATACTGCATTTTACACATATATACACAAACTAAAATATATCTATATACTGCATTTTACACATGTACACACAGACTAAAATATATCTATATACTGCATTTTACACATATATACACAGACTAAAATATAACTGTATACTGCATTTTACACATATATACACAGACTAAAATATAACTATATACTGCATTTTACACATGTACACACAGACTAAAATATAACTGTATACTGCATTTTACACATATATACACAAACTAAAATATATCTATATACTGCATTTTACACATATATACACAAACTAAAATATATCTATATACTGCATTTTACAAAGACTAAAATATAACTATATACTGCATTTTACACATATATACACAGACTAAAATGTAACTATATACTGCATTTTACACATATATACACAAACTAAAATATATCTATATACTGCATTTTACACATATATACACAGACTTAAATATAACTATATACTGCATTTTACACATACACAGACTAAAATATAACTATATACTGCATTTTACACATATATACACAGACTAAAATATAACTATATACTGCATTTTACACATGTACACACAGACTAAAATATAACTATATACTGCATTTTACACATGTACACACAGACTAAAATGTAACTATATACTGCATTTTACACATATATACACAGACTAAAATATAACTATATACTGCATTTTACACATATATACACAGACTAAAATATAACTATATACTGCATTTTACACATATATACACAGACTAAAATATAACTATATACTGCATTTTACACATATATACACAGACTAAAATATAACTATATACTGCATTTTACACATATATACACAGACTAAAATTTAACTATATACTGCATTTTACACATATATACACAGACTAAAATATAACTATATACTGCATTTTACACATATATACACAGACTAAAATATAACTATATACTGCATTTTACACATGTACACACAGACTAAAATATAACTATATACTGCATTTTACACATATATACACAGACTAAAATATAACTATATACTGCATTTTACTCATATATAGACTAATATATATATACAGCGTTTCACACATATGTGCACACAGACTAGACTATAAATACTGCAATTCACACATGTATACACACGCTAAAATATAGCCATAAATATTGCATTTCACACATATATACGCAGGCTAAAATAGCAATACTGGTTTTCACACACACACCAAAATATAGATATATACTTCCTTTCACGCACCTATACAAATAATTGATAAATATAGATAGTGCATTTCACATACATATACACAGACTAAATATATTATTTATTTATTTGCAAAAGTATTTTACCAGGAAGGATACATTGTGATTTCTCTCGTTTTCAAGTATGTCCTGGGTATAATATATTTCACACACATATACCCAAGTTAAAATATAGATATATACTGCATGTCACAAATATATTCACAGAATAATATGTATATATACTGCATGTCACACACAAACACATTGTAAAAAAACATTTACGGTATTCCCAACAACACATACACAGACGTATACTGCATTTCCCACATATATACACACGCTAATATATATTGCATTACACACATATACACAGCCATATACTGCGTTTCACACATAAGAAAACATTTACTGCATTTCACACATCTATACTCATCCTAAAATCTAAATTCACACACACAAATATATAAAATATAAATATATCGTTCTTTTCACACACAAATACACTTTGTGTATACACACACACACACACACGTACCTAAAATATGACTATACTGCATTTTACACACACATATGCACATTGTAATATATAAAAATATAGACTGCATATTACACACACACATGCTATGCTGCATTTTATACATAAATTTAGTAGGTGTGTGTGTGTGTAATACGGTATATATTTATAATTTGTCTTGTCTATATAACTATTCACTGCGTTTCACACACACATATACACCCTAAAATATAAATATATGAAGCATTTAACACATGCACAATTCTGTGTTTCACACATCGCTTGTGTCTCTAGATGTAGTTATGATACACGTGGCTGGGATTCATGTATATACAGTTATTTATTACACCTGTGTATTTCCAATGTTTTCTCTGTATAAAATGCACAAACCATAATAGTGTTATTTTATACTACTGTACATTATAAAGCGCCAACACATTCCGCAGTGCTGTACATGGGTTTTAATGGTACAATAGAGCTTAAACATGTGTGAGTTCAACATTAACACAAACACACACGGATACGCACAGCTCGTGTGACACACAAACTTTCTACAAGACACGATAATAAAATCATACTATATGTATCAACACATATATATATATATATTTTACACACGTACACACATATATATCTATATATATATACACACACATATACATACACACGTACATAAATATATACACACGTACACACACATATATATATACATACACGTGTACTTGGTCAGTGCTATTTGGCACCTTTTAATGTTTTTTCAATAAAGCATAATTTTTCACCCTATGACCTAAGCCCCGGAGAAGGTCCTTCCTGGTTATTTTCCTATGATTTTTGGACTTTTTGCACCCAGGCATTCCTATCATACGATGTGGCTTTATGCAGGCTTTGAATATAATATATATATATATTTTAACATACACTTGCACATACACACGTACATAAATATATACACACGTACACACACATATATATACATACACACGTACATACACACATTTATATATATATATACATACATACATAAATATATACACACGTACATACACACATTTATATATATATATATACATACATACATACACACACGTACATAAATATATACACACGTACATACACACATTTATATATATATATACATACACACACACGTACATAAATATATACACACGTACACACACATATATATACATACACATGTACATACACACATTTATATATATATATACATACATACACACGTACATAAATATATACACACGTACATAAATATATACACACGTACACATATATATACACACGTACATACACACATTTATATATATATATACATACACACACGTACATAAATATATACACACGTACACACACATATATATACATACACATGTACATACACACATTTATATATATATATACATACATACACACGTACATAAATATATACACACATACATAAATATATACACACGTACACATATATATATATACATACACACGTACATAAATATATACACACGTACACGTACACACACATATATACACGTACACATATATATCCACACGCGCTCCGTTTAGCAAACCCCTAGATTTCAAAATCACACACACATATATACATACACATGTACATACACACATTTATATTATATACATACACACGTACATAAATAGATACGCGTACACACACACACATATATATACATATGTACACACATTTATATATATAATATATACATACACAGGTACATAAATATATACACGTACACACATATATACACACGCGCTCCGTTTAGCAAACCCCTAGATTTCGTTAAATCACACACACACACACACACACACACACACACACACACACACACATATATATCTCTGCCGATAAAACTAAATTTAAACTGTAAGAATCCGACCCCCCCCCACATACTAACACACCCAGACCGACACGTTCATATTATACTATCTGTGTGTGTTTATATATACAATCAAACACAATGAGTGTGAAATGAAGGTAAAGGTATTTTACATTCCCCTGCATTGCACCCCCTGACCCCCTCAGCTGAGGTGTCATTTACTCTACGTACATATGTGTGCTAGTATCCTTATACACACATTTTTATTCACACGTGAACATTCTTTTGTTTCTGAGATCAAATAGATCGATCTAACCCAGGACATACATAAAAACGAGCGAAATCTCAATGTATCCTTCCTGGTAAAATCCTTTATAAATAAATAGATATATATGTATCCATCTGTCAATCCGTATCCATCTATATCTGTATGTATCTATTTATCTGTATGTATGTATATCTGTATGTATCTATATCTGTATGTAACTATCTGTATGTATCTATTTATCTGTATGTATATCTGTATCCATCTATATCTGTATGTATCTATTTATCTGTATGTATCTATATCTGTATGTATCTATATCTGTATGTATGTATATCTGTATGTATCTATATCTGTATGTATCTATATCTGTATGTATGTATATCTGTATGTATCTATATCTGTATGTATGTATGTATATCTGTATGTATCTATATCTGTATGTAACTATATGTATGTATCTATTTATCTGTATGTATGTATATCTGTATCCATCTATATCTGTATGTATCTATTTATCTGTATGTATCTATATCTGTATGTATCTATATCTGTATGTATGTATATCTGTATGTATCTATATCTGTATGTATCTATATCTGTATGTATGTATATCTGTATGTATCTATATCTGTATGTATCTATATCTGTATGTATGTATATCTGTATGTATCTATATCTGTATGTATCTATATCTGTATGTATGTATATCTGTATGTATCTATATCTGTATGTATGTATGTATATCTGTATATATCATATCTGTATGTATCTATATCTGTATGTATCTATATGTATCTATTTATCTGTATGTATATCTGTATGTATCTATTTATCTGTATGTATATCTGTATGTATGTATATCTATGTATTTATATATATGTATATCTTTATGCATCTATTTATCTGTCAATCCTTATCTATCTATATCTGTCTGTATCGATCTGTATGTATTTATAGCTGTATCTATATCTACATCTTTATGTATCTATTTATCTGTATGTATCTATATCTCTATGTATGTGTCTATATCTGTATGTATTTATATCTGTATGTATTTATATCTGTATCTGTATGTATCTATATTTATATATCGGCCTCTGTTTACAAAACGAAAGTTACTTTGTTAATATGTATATTTGTGCTGTGTGTGTTTTTTTTAAAATATCTTGCATTGTATTACTTTGTATTTCTGTAACTGTAACACTTCAATGTTCTTGAACCCAGGACGTACTTGAAAACGAGAGAAATCTCAATGTATCCTTCCTGGTAAAATCCTTTATAAATATATCTGTATCTATATATGTATGTGTATCTATATATGTATGTGTATCTATATATGTATCTGTATCTATATATGTATCTGTATCTATATATGTATGTGTATCTATATGTATCTATATATGTATGTGTATCTATATATGTATCTGTATCTATATATGTATGTGTATCTATATATGTATCTGTATCTATATATGTATGTGTATCTATATATGTATGTGTATCTATATATGTATGTGTATCTATATATGTATCTGTATCTATATATGTATCTGTATCTATATATGTATGTGTATCTATATATGTATCTGTATCTATATATGTATGTGTATCTATATATGTATCTGTATCTATATATGTATGTGTATCTATATATGTATCTGTATCTATATATGTATGTGTATCTATATTATGTATCTGTATCTATATATGTATGTGTATCTATATATGTATCTGTATCTATATATGTATGTGTATCTATATATGTATCTGTATCTATATATGTATGTGTATCTATATATGTATCTGTATCTATATATGTATCTGTATCTATATATGTATGTGTATCTATATATGTATATCTATATATGTATCTGTATCTATATATGTATGTGTATCTATATATGTATGTGTATCTATATATGTATCTGTATCTATATATGTATGTGTATCTATATATGTATCTGTATCTATATATGTATGTTATCTATATATGTATCTGTATCTATTATATGTATGTGTATCTATAATGTATGTGTATCTATATATGTATGTGTATCTATATATGTATGTATCTATATATGTATGTGTATCTATATATGTATCTGTATCTATATATGTATGTGTATCTATATATGTATCTGTATCTATATATGTATGTGTATCTATATATGTATCTGTATCATATATGTATGTGTATCTATATATGTATGTGTATCTATATATGTATCTGTATCTATATATGTATGTGTATCTATATATGTATGTGTATCTATATATGTATCTGTATGTATCACCGTTTTGCCGCTGTTAGTTTAACGTGAATCGACACTTTCTTTTTTTTTATCTATCGTTTTATTTCGTTCCACATATTCCTTTATTATATTATTTTTGCCTCCCCCCGTGTCACACTCTATCCCTGTGTCACACTCTGCCCCCGTGTCACACTCTATCCCTGTGTCACACTCTGCCCCCGTGTCACACTCTGCCCCCGTGTCACACTCTGCCCCCGTGTCACACTCTATCCCTGTGTCACACTCTGCCCCCGTGTCACACTCTATCCCTGTGTCACACTCTATCCCTGTGTCACACTCATCCCTGTGTCACACTCTATCCCTGTGTCACACTCTATCCCCGTGTCACACTCTGCCCCCGTGTCACACTCTATCCCTGTGTCACACTCTATCCCCGTGTCACACTCTGCCCCCGTGTCACACTCTATCCTGTGTCACACTCTACCCTGTGTCACACTCTATCCCTGTGTCACACTCTATCCCCGTGTCACACTCTATCCCTGTGTCACACTCTATCCCCGTGTCACACTCTGCCCCCGTGTCACACTCTATCCCTGTGTCACACTCTATCCCTGTGTCACACTCTATCCCTGTGTCACACTCTGCCCCCGTGTCACACTCTGCCCCCGTGTCACACTCTATCCCTGTGTCACACTCTATCCCTGTGTCACACTCTGCCCCCGTGTCACACTCTATCCCTGTGTCACACTCTATCCCTGTGTCACACTCTATCCCTGTGTCACACTCTATCCCTGTGTCACACTCTATCCCCGTGTCACACTCTATCCCTGTGTCACACTCTATCCCCGTGTCACACTCTGCCCCCGTGTCACACTCTATCCCTGTGTCACACTCTATCCCTGTGTCACACTCTGCCCCGTGTCACACTCTATCCCTGTGTCACACTCTATCCCTGTGTCACACTCTGCCCCTGTGTCACACTCTATCCCCGTGTCACACTCTGCCCCCGTGTCACACTCTATCCCTGTGTCACACTCTATCCCTGTGTCACACTCTATCCCCGTGTCACACTCTGCCCCTGTGTCACACTCTATCCCTGTGTCACACTCTATCCCCGTATCACACTCTATCCCTGTGTCACACTCTGCCCGTGTCACACTCTATCCCTGTGTCACACTCTATCCCCGTGTCACACTCTATCCCTGTGTCACACTCTATCCCTGTGTCACACTCTGCCCCTGTGTCACACTCTGCCCCTGTGTCACACTCTATCCCTGTGTCACACTCTATCCCCGTGTCACACTCTGCCCCTGTGTCACACTCTGCCCCTGTGTCACACTCTATCCCTGTGTCACACTCTATCCCCGTGTCACACTCTATCCCTGTGTCACACTCTGCCCCTGTGTCACACTCTATCCCTGTGTCACACTCTATCCCCGTGTCACACTCTATCCCTGTGTCACACTCTATCCCTGTGTCACACTCTGCCCCTGTGTCACACTCTATCCCTGTGTCACACTCTATCCCTGTGTCACACTCTATCCCTGTGTCACACTCTATCCCCGTGTCACACTCTATCCCTGTGTCACACTCTGCTTCTGCTTGTTCTGCTGTTTGGTTTATGTTACCAGATGGTTCTAATCTCAGTGATACAATGTTTCAGCTCGGCCTCTGTTTACAAAACGAAAGTTACTTTGTATCAAGCAGGAAAGTCCGAGCTCTGAGGCTGGTAGGACCGGGGGCGCAAACCCTCTCTGCCCCCTGGGCACAGCCTCAGACCCTCTCTGCCCCCTGGGCACAGCCTCAGACCCTCTCTGCCCCCCTGGCACAGCCTCAGACCCTCTCTACCCCCTGGGCACAGCCTCAGACCCTCTCTGCCCCCTGGGCACAGCCTCAGACCCTCTCTGCCCCCCTGGCACAGCCTCAGACCCTCTCTACCCCCTGGCACAGCCTCAGACCCTGTCTGCCCTCTGGCACAGCCTCAGACCCTCTCTGCCCCCTGGCACAGCCTCAGACCCTCTCTGCCCCCTGGCACATCCAGGTACACACACACCAAACTCTCTGTGATCTCTCACCCTGCGATCACCCGGAATCCCGGGGGGGGGGGGGGGTCTTACCTTGGAATCTGTGGCCCAGGTACCGGTACCGATGTATTAACCAGGGGTAGAAGCTGGAGGGGTCCCTCTGCTGAGAGCTGAAGAGGGGGTGCGGGGAGTGGGGGTGAGCCGCCAGGGCATGTGGAGGGGGCACAGGGTGTGGGTTGGGGGGGTGAGACACCGCCTCTGCGAAGACCAGGTCCGAGTTGGGGTACATCCCGCGGCTGGAGGGGTGGAAGCCGTTGAGGAAGGGGTTGATGGGGCTGGAGGTGGCATAGCTCAGGGCGGCCGGGCGGAGGGGCTCCTCGGGGCGCGAGGCTGGCAGCGACGGACTGTCTTTGGCCACCAGAGATTCGATGGTGAAGCACCTCTTCGGGGTGGGCTGAAACATGGCGCCCCAAAACCCCTGTGCCCCCCAGTCAGCCAGTGGTGGAGGGGGCCACCAGGGGCCACAATGACTGCAAAGCGTCCTCCTCCCAAAAAGCTGGAATCCGGGGCCCCGGCCGTGCAGGAGGCTTTATACAGAGAGCTCTGCCTATAAGGAGGGAACTTTCTGAACAGACGAGGAACTGTGTATAAGGGGGTCTCTGTGTATAAGGGGGTCTCTGTGTATATGGGGGTCTCTGTGTATAAGGGGTCCCTGTGTATAAGGGGGTCCCTGTGTATAAGGGGGTCCCTGTGTATAAGGGGTCCCTGTGTATATGGGGGTCCCTGTGTATATGGGGGTCCCTGTGTATATGGGGGTCCCTGTGTATAAGGGGGTCCCTGTGTATAAGGGGGTCCCTGTGTATAAGGGGGGTCTCTGTGTTTAAGGGGGTCTCTGTGTATAAGGGGGTCTCTGTGTATAATGGGGGTCTCTGTGTATAAGGGGGGTCTCTGTGTATAAGGGGGTCTCTGTGTATAAGGGGGGTCTCTGTGTATAAGGGGGGTCTCTGTGTTTAAGGGGGTCTCTGTGTATAAGGGGGGTCTCTGTGTTTAAGGGGGTCTCTGTGTATAAGGGGGTCTCTGTGTTTAAGGGGGTCTCTGTGTATAAGGGGGGTCTCTGTGTATAAGCCGGGCTCTCTGTATATGGCGGGCGCAGTGATTGGCGGAGCTCACGCTCTCCTCCCGGCTCCTCGGGTCTCCGCACAATCCATGTCAGAGCTGAGCATCCCGCGATGTGTGTGCGCTAATTAGCGGAGCGCTGACACTGCAGCTTCCTGCGCCGCCGCCTGCCGCACTCATTGGACACTGCGCCACAGGGGAGGCGCACTCTGCGTCAGGACGCAAAGCCCGGAGCCCGGGATCCAGCCTGGGAATGGGAAGGGGGTGAGACAGAGCTTATCCTGCCCACTGGAGGGGTCCAGGGGCGGCACCTTGACCCCCCTCACCCCCAGCACGGATCTCTTCACTCCATTCTGCGTCTCATTCACGATCACCACCCGCAAATCACTATGCGGGACTTTCAGCCGCGCGCAGAAAACTTTACCGATTTCACAGTTTTTGGTAAAAAAAATTATGGTGCATTAATCATCACGAAAAATGAATCAGTTAACCCCTAAACCCCCGCTGCCCTGCACGATCCAGCGCACCACCTCCCTGCAGGTCCCCCGGTGCCCCCCTCCGCACGGTCCCCCGGTGCCCCCCCTCCACACGGTCCCCCGGTGCCCCCCCTCCGCAAGGTCCCCCCGCACGGTCCCCCGGTGCCCCCCTCTGCACGGTCCCCGGGTGCCCCCGCACGGTCCCCCGGTGCCCCCCGCATGGTCCCCCAGTGCCCCCTCCGCACGATCCCCCGGTGCCCCCCGCATGGTCCCCCGGTGCCCCCCCTCCGCACAGTCCCCGGTGTCCCCCCTCCGCACGGTCCCCCGGTGCCCCCCTCTGCACGGTCCCCCGGTACCCCCCTCCGCATGGTCCCCCCGCATGGTCCCATGGTGCCCCCCTCCGCACGGTCTCCCGGTGCCCCCGCATAGTCCCCCGGTGCCCCCCTCCGCACGGTCCCCCGGTGCCCCCCCTCCGACAATCCCCCGGTGCACCCCTCACCCTGAACTTTACCTCCAGGGCCGGATTGAATCTCTGCGGAGCTGGAGCTGAGGATTTTGGTGGCTTTTTTTTGGGAGTCTAGTGAAATGATATATAATGGTTATATATTGTATCGGACGTTCTTCTGTTTAAGGACAAGATTGAAATGGGAAGCTGTTACTGCATTTTTATGAGAAAATACCCAATTTTAACCAAAACTGGTTAAAAAAAATCTAATATTTCCCTTTTTGGAGGATGGTGTTTATGAATAATATGACTATTTATAAAACACTGACCTTGCTCGCGGCGTGGGAAATAAGACGGTGAGTAAGGGCAGTGGTATTGCTCAATTTATACCAGACAAATAAGCAATACCATCGCTTTGGAATGAAAAATAAATAAATAAAATAATTTTTGTACCTTCTTTTTGGATTTTACATGGTCATGTTTGGTATCAATGGAAAGGGCAGACTCTGACCTGGCCAATGACACCTCACTTGACCTTGTGCAGTGTAAAGAGTAGAGACGCAGGGGTCCAAAGCCCCCCCAGTGCTCTTCGCTGCAGTGCTGCGGTTTATGTTTTTGATATAGCAATGCATAATAATAATTTGTGCCATCGCCTCCACACTTGTTGGTGACATGAGAAATAAGATGGTAAATTAGTGCAGCATTGTTTTCACTTAATAATTGAAAAGTGAAAAATATTACTGCATTAGAAAGAAAAAAGAAAGAACCATTTATTCTTTTATTTTTATTGTTACATAAAACCTGGTCATGTTTCATTGGAAAGGCCTTTCCAGTGATACTTCACATGACCCTGTAGCTGTTCTGGAGTCAGAGCTACAGGTGTACAAATATCCATTAATGCAGACAATGAGCCTATTATGGGGCATGGGCCTGGAGCTGCAGCTCCAATAGCCCCTATGTTAATCCGGCCCTGCCCCGCACAATCCCCCAGTCAGGGCCGGATTACCATAGGGGCTATTGGAGCTGCAGCTGCAGGCCCATGCCCCATAATAAGCCCAGAGAAAGGATAACTATCAGGTCTATTCAAAGAAAGGTTAAACTCAGGAGAATGACTGGAGAAGTGACAATTCAAGGTTAAAATAGCCAAACCAGAAAAATTCTCCCATTTATCTCACTTTCCAAATCGGTTATTTGGTCTAGACTGTTCTCTTCTCCTGCCAATTCTCCTGGTTTTCACCTTTCTCTGGGCTGAATAAACATAGGGGCTATTGGAGCTGCAGCACCAGGCCCATGCCTCATAACAGGCCCAGAGAAAGGATAACTTTCAGGGTTATTCAGAGAGCGCTGAAAAGCAGGAGAATGACTGGAGAACGGAAAATTCTAGGTCAAAATAGCCGAACCAGAAAATTCTCCCTTTCATCTCACTTTTTTTTCCATTCTCCAGTCATTCTCCTGCTTTTCACCGCTCTCTGAATAACCCTGTATGTCTACAATAATGGACATTTGGACACCTGTATCTCTGACTCCACAGAAGCTACATGGTCATGTGAGGTATCACTGGAAGAGCCAGATCATGATCTTTCCAATGATCCCGAACATGACCAGGTTTTATGCAACAATACAAATAAAATAATAAATAGTTCTTTATTTATTTTTCTTTCTAACACAGCAATATTTTTCACTTTTCAATTATAAAGTCAACAATGATGCTGCACTAACTCATCATCTCATTTCTCATGTCACCAGTAAGTGTGGAGGCGATGGCACAATCTGTTATTACGCATTGCTCCATCAAAATCATAAACCGCAGCACTGCAGCGAAGAGCACTGCGGGGACTTTGGAACCCTGAGTCTCTACTCTTTACACTGCACAAGGTCAAGTGAGGCATCATCGGACAGGACAGAGTCTGCCCTTTCCATTGATACCAAACCTGACCATGTAAAACCTAAAAGAAGGGAAAAAAACTATTTTATTTATTTATTTTTCATTCCAAAGCGATGGTATTGTTCATTTGTCTGGTATAAATTGAGCAATACTACTGTCATTACTCACCTTCTCAATTCCTACGCCGCAAGCAAGGTCAGTGTTTTATAAATTGTGATTATTATTCATAAAACTCCATCCTTCAAAACACCAGGGAAAATGTTCATATTTTTTCCAGTTTTGGTTAAAATTGTTTGAAATGTTAAAATTGTTTCAAAGATAAAATGTTAAAATATAACTTTATACCATGTAAATGATTGAAATCCGACTGAAAAATTACTCCCACAGTATCTGCCTGGTTACATATACCCATATCTGCCTGGTTACATATACCCATATCTGCCTGGTTAGATATACCCGTATCTGCCTGGATAGATATACCTGTATCCACCTGATAGATATACCCGTATCCACCTGATAGATATACCCGTATCTGCCTGGTTAGATATACCCGTATCTGCCTGGTTAGATATACCCGTATCTGCCTGGTTAGATATACCCGTATCTGCCTGGTTAGATATACCCATATCTGTCTGGTTAGATATACCCATATCTGTCTGGTTAGATATATCCGTATCTGTCTGGTTAGATATACCCATATCTGTCTGGTTAGATATAGCCGTATCTGCCTGGTTAGCTATACCCGTATCTGCCTGGTTAGATATACCCGTATCTGCCTGGTTAGATATACCCGTATCTGCCTGGTTAGATGTACCCATATCTGTATGGTTAGATATACCTGTATCTGTCTGGTTAGATATATCTGTATCCACCTTGTTAGATATACCCGAATCCACATGATAGATATACCCGTATCTGCCTGGTTACATATACCCATATCTGTCTGGTTAGATATACCTGTATCTGTCTGGTTAGATATACCTGTATCCACCTTGTTAGATATACCCGTATCCACCTTGTTAGATATACCCGTATCCACCTGATAGATATAGCCGTATCTGCCTGGTTAGATATACCCGTATCTGCCTGGTTAGATATACCTGTATCTGTCTGGTTAGATATACCTGTATCCACCTTGTTAGATATACCCGTATCCACCTGATAGATATACCCGTATCTGCCTGGTTACATATACCTGTATCTGTCTGGTTACATATACCCATATCTGTCTGGTTAGATATAGCCGTATCTGCCTGGTTAGATATACCCGTATCTGCCTGGTTAGATATACCCGTATCTGCCTGGTTACATATACCCGTATCCACCTGGTTAGATATACCCGTATCTGTCTGGTTACATATACCCGTATCTGCCTGGTTACATATACCCGTATCTGTCTGGTTACATATACCCATATCTGTCTGGTTAGATATACCCGAATCTGCCTGGTTAGATATACCTGTATCCACCTTGTTAGATATACCTGTATCCGCCTGATAGATATACCCGTATCTGCCTGGTTAGATATACCCATATCTGCCTGGTTAGATATACCCGTATCTGCCTGGTTAGATATACCTGTATCTGTCTGGTTAGATATACCTGTATCCACCTTGTTAGATATACCCGTATCCACCTGATAGATATACCCGTATCTGCCTGGTTAGATATACCCGTATCTGCCTGGTTAGATATACCCGTATCTGCCTGGTTAGATATACCCATATCTGTCTGGTTAGATATACCCGTATCTGTCTGGTTAGATATACCTGTATCTGTCTGGTTAGATATACCCGTATCTGTCTGGTTAGATATACCTGTATCCACCTTGTTAGATATACCCATATCCACCTGATAGATATACCCGTATATGCCTGGTTAGATATACCCGTATCTGCCTGGTTAGATATACCTGTATCTGTCTGGTTAGATATACCTGTATCCACCTTGTTAGATATACCCGTATCCACCTGATAGATATACCCGTATCTGCCTGGTTAGATATACCCGTATCTGCCTGATTAGATATACCCATATCTGTATGGTTAGATATACCTGTATCTGTCTGCTTAGATATACCCGTATCTGCCTGGTTAGATATACCTGTATCTGTCTGGTTACATATACCCGTATCTGCCTGGTTAGATATACCTGAATCTTTCTGCTTACATATACCCGTATCTGTCTGGTTAGATATACCCGTATTTGTCTGGTTAGATATACCCATATCCACCTGGTTAGATATACCCGTATCCACCTGGTTAGATATACCCATATCTGTCTGTTAGATATACCCGTATCCACCTGGTTAGATATACCCGTATCTGTCTGGTTAGATATACCCATATCTGTCTGGTTAGATATACCCATATCTGTATGGTTAGATATACCTGTATATGTCTGGTTAGATAAACCCGTATCCACCTGGTTAGATATACCCGTTTCTGTCTGGTTAGATATACCCGTATCTGCCTGGTTAGATATACCCGTATCTGTCTGGTTAGATATACCCGTATCCACCTGTTTAGATATACCCGTTTCTGTCTGGTTAGATATACCCGTATCTGCTTGGTTAGATATACCCGTATCCACCTGGTTAGATATACCCGTATCTGTCTGGTTAGATATACCCATATCTGTCTAGTTAGATATACCCGTATCTGCCTGGTTAGATATACCCGTATCTTTCTGGTTAGATATACTCGTTTCTGTCTGGTTAGATATACCCGTATCCACCTGGTTAGATATACCCGTATCTGCCTGGTTAGATATACCCGTATCTGTCTGGTTACATATACCCGTATCTGTCTGGTTAGATATACCCGTATCCACCTGGTTAGATATACCCGTTTCTGTCTGGTTAGATATACCCGTATCTGCCTGGTTAGATATACCCGTATCTGTCTGGTTAGATATACCCGTATCCACCTGTTTAGATATACCCGTTTCTGTCTGGTTAGATATACCCGTATCTGCTTGGTTAGATATACCCGTATCCACCTGGTTAGATATACCCGTATCTGTCTGGTTAGATATACCCATATCTGTCTAGTTAGATATACCCGTATCTGCCTGGTTAGATATACCCGTATCTTTCTGGTTAGATATACTCGTTTCTGTCTGGTTAGATATACCCATATCCGTCTGGTTAGATATACCCGTATCTGTCTGGTTAGATATACCCGTATCTGTCTGGTTACATATACCCGTATCTGTCTGGTTAGATATACCCGTATCTTCCTGGTTAGATATACTCGTATCCATACATATACCCATATCTGTCTGGTTAGATATAAACGTATCTGTCTGGTTACATAAACCCATATCTGTCTAGTTAGATATACCCGTATCTGTCTGGTTACATATACCCATACCTGTCTAGTTAGATATACCCGTATCTGTCCCTAGTTAGATATATCCGTATCTGTCTGGTTACATATACCCGTATCCGCCTGGTTAGATATACCCGTATCCACCTGGTTAGATATACCCGTATCCGCCTGGTTAGATATACCCGTATCCACCTGGTTAGATATACCCGTATCCGGCTCATACGCTGTGCAAACACTAGTGGCCACAAAGTTTTCCGATTCTTTTTCATGTTATTTGCACTTTTGCACGTGCACTTTACTGTGACTTAGGACTTATTGACTGTACAACCCTCCAAAGAAATATCAGCGATTTGCACTTTTAGCGCACCACCTGTGTATGCACTTTACTTAAGAATGGTTTCATAAGCACATGCACTTTATTGTTATACATAATCCTTGCATGTCTCTCGGCTTTGCTACTGCATTTATGTATCAATTGTAATAATTTGCACTTCTCATTTTTAATTGTACTTCTCTCGGGACCTGAAGGTTCCTGGCGACATTTTTAGATCTTAGACTCTAGTACGAGCACCTGTAGGGCCTAATATCAGGCTAGGGTTTATACGATTTATAGTACACCACTGCGCCACCAGGATCATCTACTGTCATTTGCACATTTTGTTGAGATTATGTGCAACACCTCGTAGGCTGCAAACCCAAACTTATATCTATAAATCAGCGCCTCCACAGAAAACCCCCCAACCAGATATACCGTATCTGCCTGGTTACATATAGCTGTATCTGCCTGATTAGATATACCCGTATCCTCCTGGTTACATATACCCGTATCTGCCTGGTTAGATATACCCGTATCTGCCTGGTTACATATACCCGTATCCGCCTGGTTACATATACCCGTATCTGCCTGGTTACATATACCCGTATCTGCCTGGTTACATATACCCGTATCTGCCTGGTTACATATACCCGTATCCGCCTGGTTACATATAGCCGTATCTGTCTGGTTACATATAGCCGTATCTGTCTGGTTACATATACCCGTATCTGCCTGGTTACATATACCCGTATCTGCCTGGTTACATATACCTGTATCTATCTGGTTACATATACCTGTATCTGCCTGGTTACATACACCCGTATCTGCCTGGTTACATATACCCGTAACTGCCTGGTTACATATAGCCGTATCCGTCTGGTTACATATACCCGTATCTGTCTGGTTACATATAGCCGTATCTGTCTGGTTACATATAGCCGTATCTGCCTGGTTACATATACCCATATCTGCCTGGTTACATATACCCGTATCTGCCTGGTTACATATACCAGTATCTGCCTGGTTACATATACCCGTACCTGCCTGGTTACATATACCCGTATCTGCCTGGTTACATATACCCGTAACTGCCTGGTTACATATAGCCGTATCCGTCTGGTTACATATACCCATATCTGCCTGGTTACATATACCCGTATCCGCCTGGTTACATATACCCATATCTGCCTGGTTACATATACCCGTATCCGCCTGGTTACATATACCCGTATCTGTCTGGTTACATAACCCGTATCTGCCTGGTTACATATACCCGTATCTGCCTGGTTACATATACCCGTATCTGCTTACATATACCTGTATCTGTCTGGTTACATATACCTGTATCTGTCTGGTTACATATACCCGTATCTGCCTGGTTACATATACCTGTATCTGTCTGGTTACATATACCTGTATCTGTCTGGTTACATATACCCGTATCTGCCTGGTTACATATACCTGTATCTGTCTGGTTACATATACCTGTATCTGCCTGGTTACATATACCCGTATCTGCCTGGTTACATATACCTGTATCTGTCTGGTTACATATACCCGTACCTGTCTGGTTACATATACCTGTATCTGTCTGGTTACATATACCCGTACCTGTCTGGTTACATATACCTGTATCTGTCTGGTTACATATACCCGTATCTGTCTGGTTACATATACCTTTATCTGTCTGGTTACATATACCCGTATCTGCCTGGTTACATATACCTGTATCTGTCTGGTTACATATACCTGTATCTGTCTGGTTACATATACCTGTATCTGTCTGGTTACATATACCTGTATCTGTCTGGTTACATATACCTGTATCTGTCTGGTTACATATACCTGTATCTGTCTGGTTACATATACCTTTATCTGTCTGGTTACATATACCTGTATCTGTCTGGTTACATATACCCGTATCTGTCTGGTTACATATACCCGTATCTGTCTGGTTGCATATACCCGTATCTGTCTGGTTACATATAGCCGTATCTGCCTGGTTACATATACCCGTATCTGCCTGGTTACATACACCCGTATCTGCCTGGTTACATATACCTGTATCTGTCTGTTTACATATACCTTTATCTGTCTGGTTACATATACCTGTATCTGTCTGGTTACATATACCTGTATCTGTCTGGTTACATATACCTTTATCTGTCTGGTTACATATACCCGTATCTGTCTGGTTACATATACCCGTATCTGTCTGGTTACATATACCCGTATCTGTCTGGTTACATATACCCGTATCTGTCTGGTTACATATACCTGTATCTGTCTGGTTACATATACCTTTATCTGTCTGGTTACATATACCCGTATCTGTCAGGTTACATATACCCGTACCTGTCTGGTTACATATACCTGTATCTGTCTGGTTACATATACCTGTATCTGTCTGGTTACATATACCTGTATCTGTCTGGTTACATATACCTTTATCTGTCTGGTTACATATACCCGTATCTGCCTGGTTACATATACCCGTACCTGTCTGGTTACATATACCTTTATCTGTCTGGTTACATATACCTGTATCTGTCTGTTTACATATACCTTTATCTGTCTGGTTACATATACCTGTATCTGTCTGGTTACATATACCTGTATCTGTCTGGTTACATATACCTGTATCTGTCTGGTTACATATACCTGTATCTGTCTGGTTACATATACCCGTATCTGCCTGGTTACATATACCCGTATCTGTCTGGTTACATATACCTGTATCTGTCTGTTTACATATACCTTTATCTGTCTGGTTACATATACCTGTATCTGTCTGGTTACATATACCTGTATCTGTCTGTTTACATATACCTTTATCTGTCTGGTTACATATACCCGTACCTGTCTGGTTACATATACCCGTATCTGTCTGGTTACATATACCTGTATCTGTCTGGTTACATATACCCGTATCTGTCAGGTTACATATACCCGTACCTGTCTGGTTACATATACCTTTATCTGTCTGGTTACATATACCCGTATCTGTCAGGTTACATATACCCGTACCTGTCTGGTTACATATACCTTTATCTGTCTGGTTACATATACCCGTATCTGTCAGGTTACATATACCCGTACCTGTCTGGTTACATATACCTGTATCTGTCTGGTTACATATACCCGTATCTGTCTGGTTACATATACCCGTATCTGCCTGGTTACATATACCTGTATCTGTCTGTTTACATATACCTTTATCTGTCTGGTTACATATACCTGTATCTGTCTGGTTACATATACCTGTATCTGTCTGGTTACATATACCTTTATCTGTCTGGTTACATATACCCGTATCTGTCTGGTTACATATACCCGTATCTGTCTGGTTACATATACCCGTATCTGTCTGGTTACATATACCCGTATCTGTCTGGTTACATATACCTGTATCTGTCTGTTTACATATACCTGTATCTGTCTGTTTACATATACCTTTATCTGTCTGGTTACATATACCTGTATCTGTCTGGTTACATATACCTGTATCTGTCTGGTTACATATACCTGTATCTGTCTGGTTACATATACCTGTATCTGTCTGGTTACATATACCTGTATCTGTCTGTTTACATATACCTTTATCTGTCTGGTTACATATACCCGTACCTGTCTGGTTACATATACCTGTATCTGTCTGGTTACATATACCTTTATCTGTCTGGTTACATATACCCGTATCTGTCTGGTTACATATACCCGTACCTGTCTGGTTACATATACCTGTATCTGTCTGGTTACATATACCTGTATCTGTCTGGTTACATATACCTGTATCTGTCTGGTTACATATACCTGTATCTGTCTGGTTACATATACCTGTATCTGTCTGGTTACATATACCTGTATCTGTCTGGTTACATATACCTGTATCTGTCTGGTTACATATACCTGTATCTGTCTGGTTACATATACCTGTATCTGTCTGGTTACATATACCTGTATCTGTCTGGTTACATATACCCGTATCTGCCTGGTTACATATACCCGTACCTGTCTGGTTACATATACCTTTATCTGTCTGGTTACATATACCTGTATCTGTCTGTTTACATATACCTTTATCTGTCTGGTTACATATACCTGTATCTGTCTGGTTACATATACCTGTATCTGTCTGGTTACATATACCTGTATCTGTCTGGTTACATATACCTGTATCTGTCTGGTTACATATACCTTTATCTGTCTGGTTACATATACTTGTATCTGTCTGGTTACATATACCTGTATCTGTCTGGTTACATATACCTTTATCTGTCTGGTTACATATACCCGTACCTGTCTGGTTACATATACCTGTATCTGTCTGTTTACATATACCTTTATCTGTCTGGTTACATATACCCGTACCTGTCTGGTTACATATACCTGTATCTGTCTGGTTACATATACCTTTATCTGTCTGGTTACATATACCTCGTATCTGTCAGGTTACACTATACCGTACCTGTCTGGTTACATATACCTGTATCTGTCTGGTTACATATACCTGTATCTGTCTGGTTACATATTGTATCTGTCTGGTTACATATACCTTTATCTGTCTGGTTACATATACCCGTATCTGCTGGTTACATATACCCGTACCTGTCTGGTTACATATACCTTTATCTGTCTGGTTACATATACCTGTATCTGTCTGTTTACATATACCTTTATCTGTCTGGTTACATATACCTGTATCTGTCTGGTTACATATACCTGTATCTGTCTGGTTACATATACCTGTATCTGTCTGGTTACATATACCCGTATCTGTCAGGTTACATATACCCGTACCTGTCTGGTTACATATACCTGTATCTGTCTGTTTACATATAGCCGTATGTGCACTATTTAATAAAACATATTTTAATTTCACTAAATTCCAGAAAAGCCACCAAAATCTTCAGCTGCAGCCCCATAGAGATCTTAATCAGACCCTGCCCCAGCACTATTTCTTCCTGTTCCCCCTAATCTTCATAAAATGGATTATACGCCACTGGCACAGCAGGGGTTAATACTTTATGATACTCTCTATAGTCACCCCAAAGACAGAAATACCAGGACCCCCTCCCCCATTTCTCTCAGCCAGACAAGAATTGGATACATTTGATTCCTTCCTGATGCTTGGAGATTCCGTCCAGCACTGAGAGAGTTAATCTCCAGCACCTGCCACACACAGCACTCTGCACTCACCATGCTCAGGGGGCTCTCAACGCCCACCCAGGGCAACCTGATATTCTGTTGTGTTGCAGTGACCTTGGCAGTCTGTGCATAGACATTACCTCTATATAACACTGGGGTCTGTGCATAGACATTACCTCGGTATAACACTGGGGTCTGTGCATAGACATTACCTCTATATAACACTGGAGTCTGTGCATAAACATTACCTCTGTATAACACTGGGGTCTGTGCATAGACATTACCTCTATATAACACTGGAGTCTGTGCATAAACATTACCTCTGTATAACACTGGAGTCTGTGCATAAACATTACCTCTGTATAACACTGGGGTCTGTGCATAAACATTACCTCTGTATAACACTGGGGTCTGTGCATAAACATTACCTCTGTATAACACTGGGGTCTGTGCATAAACATTACCTCTGTATAACACTGGGGTTTGTGCATAGACATTATTTACCTCTATATAACACTGGGGTCTGTGCATAGATATTATTAACTCTGTATAACACTGGGGTCTGTGCATAGACATTATTTACCTCTATATAACACTGGGGTCTGTGCATAGACATTACCTCTATATAACACTGGAGTCTGTGCATAGACATTACCTCTATATAACACTGGAGTCTGTGCATAAACATTACCTCTGTATACACTGGGGTCTGTGCATAGACATTACCTCTATATAACACTGGGGTCTGTGCATAATTACTCTGTATAACACTGGGGTCTGTGCATAGACATTACCTCTATATAACACTGGAGTCTGTGCATAAACATTACCTCTGTATAACACTGGGGTCTGTGCATAGACATTACCTCTATATAACACTGGAGTCTGTGCATAAACATTACCTCTGTATAACACTGGGGTCTGTGC
Organism: Leptobrachium leishanense; assembly: GCA_009667805.1. Taxonomy (NCBI): domain Eukaryota; kingdom Metazoa; phylum Chordata; class Amphibia; order Anura; family Megophryidae; genus Leptobrachium; species Leptobrachium leishanense. The sequence continues at coordinate 64,074 of RXON01002243.1, forward strand.
ATAAACATTACCTCTGTATAACACTGGGGTCTGTGCATAAACATTACCTCTGTATAACACTGGGGTCTGTGCATAAACATTACCTCTGTATAACACTGGGGTTTGTGCATAGACATTATTTACCTCTATATAACACTGGGGTCTGTGCATAGATATTATTAACTCTGTATAACACTGGGGTCTGTGCATAGACATTATTTACCTCTATATAACACTGGGGTCTGTGCATAAACATTACCTGTATATAACACTGGGGTCTGTGCATAAACATTACCTCTATATAACACTGGAGTCTGTGCATATACATTACCTCTATATAACACTGGGGTCTGTGCATAGACATTATTTACCTCTGTATAACACTGGGGTCTTTGCATAGACATTATTTACCTCTATATAACACTGGGGTCTTTGCATAGACATTATTTACCTCTGTATAACACTGGGGTCTGTGCATAGACATTATTTACCTCTATATAACACTGGGGTCTGTGCATAAACATTACCTCTATATAACACTGGGGTCTGTGCATAAACATTACCTCTGTATAACACTGGGGTCTGTGCATAGAAATTACCTCTATATAACACTGGAGTCTGTGCATAGACATTATTTACCTCTATATAACACTGGGGTCTGTGCATAGACATTATTTACCTCTGTATAACACTGGGGTCTGTGCATAGACATTATTTACCTCTGTATAACACTGGGGGTCTGTGCATAGACATTATTTACCTCTGTATAACACTGGGGGTCTGTGCATAGACATTATTTACCTCTATATAACACTGGGGTCTGTGCATAAACATTACCTCTATATAACACTGGGGTCTGTGCATAGAAATTACCTCTATATAACACTGGGGTCTGTGCATAGTCATTACCTCTATATAACACTGGGGTCTGTGCATAGACATTACCTCTATATAACACTGGGGTCTGTGCATAGACATTATTTACCTCTGTATAACACTGGGGTCTGTGCATAGACATTATTTACCTCTATATAACACTGGGGTCTGTGCATAGACATTATTTACCTCTATATAACACTGGGTTCTGTGCATAGACATTATTTACCTCTATATAACACTGGGGTCTGTGCATAGACATTATTTACCTCTATATAACACTGGGTTCTGTGCATAGACATTATTTACCTCTATATAACACTGGGGTCTGTGCATAGACATTATTTACCTCTATATAACACTGGGTTCTGTGCATAGACATTATTTACCTCTATATAACACTGGGGTCTGTGCATAGACATTATTTACCTCTGTATAACACTGGGGGTCTGTGCATAGACATTATTTACCTCTGTATAACACTGGGGTCTGTGCATGGACATTATTTACCTCTGTATAACACTGGGGGTCGGTGCATAGACATTATTTACCTCTGTATAACACTGGGGTCTGTGCATAGACATTATTTACCTCTGTATAACACTGGGGTCTGTGCATAGACATTACCTCTATATAACACTGGGGTCTGTGCATAGACATTATTTACCTCTATATAACACTGGGGGTCTGTGCATAGACATTATTTACCTCTATATAACACTGGGGTCTGTGCATAGATATTATTTAACTCTATACAACACTGGGGTCTGTGCATAGACATTATTTACCTCTATATAACACTGGGGTCTGTGCATAGACATTATTTACCTCTGTATAACACTGGGGTTTGCGCATAGACATTATTTACCTCTATATAACACTGGGGTCTGTGCATAGACATTATTTACTTCTGTATAACACTGGGGGTCTGTGCATAGACATTATTTACCTCTGTATAACACTGGGGTCTGTGGATAGACATTATTTACCTCTATATAACACTGGGGTCTGTGCATAGATATTATTTAACTCTATATAACACTGGGGTCTGTGCATAGACATTATTTACCTCTATATAACACTGGGGTTTGTGCATAGACATTATTTACCTCTATATAACACTGGGGTCTGTGCATAGACATTATTTACTTCTGTATAACACTGGGGGTCTGTGCATAGACATTATTTACCTCTGTATAACACTGGGGTCTGTGCATAGACATTATTTACCTCTATATAACACTGGGGTTTGTGCATAGACATTATTTACTTCTGTATAACACTGGGGGTCTGTGCATAGACATTATTTACCTCTGTATAACACTGGGGTCTGTGCATAGACATTATTTACCTCTATATAACACTGGGGTTTGTGCATAGACATTATTTACCTCTATATAACACTGGGGTCTGTGCATAGACATTATTTACCTCTATATAACACTGGGGTCTGTGCATAGACATTATTTACCTCTATATAACCCTGGGTACTGTTCTAGTTATTGGAACTGTTTGTTTTAGGATTCGGGTTTCTGGTTCTTTACTTTTAGGGTTAAGGTTACAGTTCCTTTTTCTGCTTGAATTAAGGGTTACTGTTAGGCTCGGGTCAGACTAACGCATTTTTCCCGTTGTCCGTGAAAAAGTGCGTTCGAACGAATGGACGTATTTTTTCACAGAATACGCGATAGCGGTCATACGATGCGCATTTACGTGCGTGTTTTTTTACGGATCATCAATAAAACACATTTTGCGTCTGGACGTTATGTTGGCCGGACATTAGCAGCGTCTGACGTCTCCTAATCACGCAAACACGCCGCTAGCGGACGCAGCGCACTCTGTACGTCAGTACTAGCGGTTTGACGTTCTCAAAAAAATGCGTTCGTTTGCCACTTGCGTTGCGCGGCCGCACTCTTGTGCGGCCGTTCTTCGTATGCTGCCCTACATTGGATGTAATTTGCTGCTAGTGTGGCTGTGATTAAGTGCGGCTAAACACACGTTAATACTGCGTTAGTCTGACCTTAGCCTTAGGGTTTAGGTTCTGTCTGTTTTTCATTTAGCGTTACTTAGGCTAAGGTCAGACGAACGTGATTCCTACGGACTGTGTGTCCGTGCAGTATGGACGATGTTAGTACAGAAGATGCAGTAGTGTCCACACAGTCCGTTTTTTTGACTGACGTATATTTTGACGGATGTAGCAGGAAAAATAAATTAAAAAGCAAAACTATTTTGTCCGTGTAAATGCTGGAGGTATAAATGCAGGGCGTATAAATACTGGACGTATAAATGCTGGATGTGTAAATGCTGGGCGTATAAATGCTGGGCGTATAAATGCTGGATGTGTAAATGCTGGATGTGTAAATGCTGGACGTATAAATGCTGGATGTATAAATGCTGGGCATATAAATGCTGGACGTGTAAACGCTGGACGTATAAACGCTGGACGTATAAACGCTGGACGTATAAACGCTGGGCGTATAAATGCTGGGCGTATAAATGCTGGACGTATAAATGCTGGGCATATAAATGCTGGACGTGTAAATGCTGGACATATAAATGCTGGGCATATAAACGCTGGACGTATAAACGCTGGACGTATAAACACTGGACGTATAAACGTTGGGCGTATAAATGCTGGACGTATAAATGCTGGACGTGTAAATGCTGGGCGTGTAAATGCTGGACGTGTAAATGCTGGACGTATAAACACTGGACGTATAAATGCTGAACGTATAAATGCTGGACGTGTAAATGCTGGGCGTGTAAATGCTGGACGTATAAATGCTGGACGTATAAACGCTGGACATATAAACGCTGGACGTATAAATGCTGGATGTATAAATGCTGGGCGTGTAAATGCTGGACATATAAATGCTGGGCGTATAAATGCTGGACGTGTAAATGCTGGACGTATAAACGCTGGACTTATAAATGCTGGATGTGTAAATGCTGGGTGTGTAAATGCTGGACGTGTAAATGCTGGACTTATAAATGCTGGGTGTGTAAATGCTGGGTGTGTAAATGCTGGACGTGTAAATGCTGGACGTGTAAATGCTGGACGTATAAATGCTGGACGTATAAAAGCTGGACGTATAAATGCAGGGCGTATAAATACTGGACGTATAAATGCTGGACGTATAAAAGCAGGGCGTATAAATACTGGACGTATAAATGCTGGATGTGTAAATGCTGGGCGTATAAATGCTGGACGTATAAATGCTGGACATATAAATGCTGGGCGTATAAATGCTGGACGTGTAAATGCTGGATGTATAAACGCTGGACGTATAAACGCTGGACGTATAAATGCTGGACGTGTAAATGCTGGACGTATAAATGCTGGATGTATAAATGCTGGACATATAAACGCTGGACGTATGAATGCTGGACGTATAAATGCTGGACGTGTAAATGCTGGACGTGTAAATGCTGGATGTGTAAATGCTGGGTGTGTAAACGCTGGACTTATAAACGCTGGGCGTATAAATGCTGGACGTATAAATGCTGGACGTGTAAATGCTGGGCGTGTAAATGCTGGACGTGTAAATGCTGGACGTGTAAATGCTGGACGTATAAATGCTGGACGTATAAACGCTGAACGTATAAATGCTGGACGTGGAAATGCTGGGCGTGGAAATGCTGGACGTATAAATGCTGGACGTATAAACGCTGGACATATAAACGCTGGATGTATAAGTGCTGGACGTATAAATGCTGGACGTGTAAATGCTGGACGTGTAAATGCTGGACGTGTAAATGCTGGATGTGTAAATGCTGGGCGTGTAAACGCTGGACGTGTAAACGCTGGACGTATAAACGCTGGACGTATAAATGCTGTGCGTGTAAATGCTGGACGTATAAATGCTGGACGTATAAAAGCAGGGCGTATAAATACTGGGCGTATAAATGCTGGACGTATAAATGCTGGACATATAAATGCTGGGCGTATAAATGCTGGACGTGTAAATGCTGGACGTATAAACGCTGGACGTATAAACGCTGGACGTATAAATGCTGGACGTGTAAATGCTGGGTGTGTAAATGCTGGACGTATAAATGCTGGACGTATAAACGCTGGACATATAAACGCTGGACGTATAAATGCTGGACGTATAAATGCTGGACGTGTAAATGCTGGACGTGTAAATGCTGGATGTGTAAATGCTGGGCGTGTAAACGCTGGACTTATAAACGCTGGGCGTATAAATGCTGGACGTATAAATGCTGGACGTGTAAATGCTGGGCGTGTAAATGCTGGACGTGTAAATGCTGGACGTATAAATGCTGGACGTATAAACGCTGAACGTATAAATGCTGGATGTGTAAATGCTGGGCGTGTAAATGCTGGACGTATAAATGCTGGACGTATAAACGCTGGACATATAAACGCTGGATGTATAAGTGCTGGACGTGTAAATGCTGGACGTGTAAATGCTGGACGTGTAAATGCTGGATGTGTAAATGCTGGGCGTGTAAACGCTGGACGTGTAAACGCTGGACGTATAAACGCTGGACGTATAAATGCTGGGCGTGTAAATGCTGGACGTATAAATGCTGGGCGTGTAAATGCTGGACGTGTAAATGCTGGACGTATAAATGCTTGATGTATAAATGCTGGACGTATAAACGCTGGACGTATAAATGCAGGGCGTATAAATACTGGACGTATAAATGCTGGATGTGTAAATGCAGGACGTATAAATGCTGGACGTGTAAATGCTGGACATATAAATGCTGGGCATGTAAATGCTGGACGTGTAAATGCTGGACGTATAAACGCTGGACGTATAAAAGCAGGGCGTATAAATACTGGACGTATAAATGCTGGACGTGTAAATGCTGGACGTATAAATGCTGGACGTATAAACGCTGAACGTATAAATGCTGGACGTGTAAATGCTGGGCGTGGAAATGCTGGACGTATAAATGCTGGACGTATAAACGCTGGACATATAAACGCTGGATGTATAAGTGCTGGACGTATAAATGCTGGACGTGTAAATGCTGGACGTGTAAATGCTGGACGTGTAAATGCTGGATGTGTAAATGCTGGGCGTGTAAACGCTGGACGTGTAAACGCTGGACGTATAAACGCTGGACGTATAAATGCTGGGCGTGTAAATGCTGGACGTATAAATGCTGGACGTATAAAAGCAGGGCGTATAAATACTGGACGTATAAATGCTGGATGTGTAAATGCTGGGCGTATAAATGCTGGACGTATAAATGCTGGACATATAAATGCTGGGCGTATAAATGCTGGACGTGTAAATGCTGGACGTATAAACGCTGGACGTATAAACGCTGGACGTATAAATGCTGGACGTGTAAATGCTGGGTGTGTAAATGCTGGACGTATAAATGCTGGACGTATAAACGCTGGACATATAAACGCTGGACGTATAAATGCTGGACGTATAAATGCTGGACGTGTAAATGCTGGACGTGTAAATGCTGGATGTGTAAATGCTGGGCGTGTAAACGCTGGACTTATAAACACTGGGCGTATAAATGCTGGACGTATAAATGCTGGACGTGTAAATGCTGGGCGTGTAAATGCTGGACGTGTAAATGCTGGACGTATAAATGCTGGACGTATAAACGCTGAACGTATAAATGCTGGACGTGTAAATGCTGGGCGTGTAAATGCTGGACGTATAAATGCTGGACGTATAAACGCTGGACATATAAACGCTGGATGTATAAGTGCTGGACGTGTAAATGCTGGACGTGTAAATGCTGGATGTGTAAATGCTGGGCGTGTAAACGCTGGACGTGTAAACGCTGGACGTATAAACGCTGGACGTATAAATGCTGGGCGTGTAAATGCTGGACGTATAAATGCTGGGCGTGTAAATGCTGGACGTGTAAATGCTGGACGTATAAATGCTTGATGTATAAATGCTGGACGTATAAACGCTGGACGTATAAATGCAGGGCGTATAAATACTGGACGTATAAATGCTGGATGTGTAAATGCAGGACGTATAAATGCTGGACGTGTAAATGCTGGACATATAAATGCTGGGCATATAAATGCTGGACGTGTAAATGCTGGACGTATAAACGCTGGATGTATAAACGCTGGTCGTATAAGGCTAGGGTCAGACGAAAGCATTTTTCCCCGCGAACGTGAAAAAGTGCGTCCGAACGCATTGACGTATTTTTTCACGGAATGCGTAAAAACAGTCAGACGACGCGCATTTTCGTGCGTGATTTTGTACGGATCGTCAATAAAACTCTTTTTGCGTCTGGACATTATGTTGGCTGGACATTAGCAGCGTCTGACATCTCCTAATCACGCACACACGCCGCTATGCCGCAGCTGCGCACTCAGTACGTCAGTACTAGCGGTTCAGCGTTCTCAGAAAAATGCGTTCAAATTCCACTTGTGTTGCACGGCCGGACTTTTGTGCGGCCGTACATAGTATATTGGCCGTCATTGCCCGTCATCTGCTGCTAGTGCGGCCGTAATTATGTGCGCCAGAACGCACGTTAAAAGTGCGCTGGTCTGACCCCAGCCTAAACGCTGGGCGTATAAATGCTGGACGTATAAACGCTGGACATATAAACGCTGGATGTATAAGTGCTGGACGTATAAATGCTGGACGTGTAAATGCTGGGCGTGTAAACGCTGGACGTATAAACGCTGGACGTATAAACGCTGGACGTATAAATGCTGGACGTATAAATGCTGGGCGTGTAAATGCTGGACATATAAATGCTGGGCGTATAAATGCTGGACGTGTAAATGCTGGACGTGTAAATGCTGGACGTATAAATGCTGGACGTGTAAATGCTGGACGTATAAATGCTGGACTTATAAATGCTGGACGTGTAAATGCTGGACGTGTAAATGGTGGGTGTGTAAATGCTGGGCGTGTAAATGCTGGACATATAAATGCTGGGCGTATAAATGCTGGACGTGTAAATGCTGGACGTGTAAATGCTGGACGTATAAATGCTGGACGTGTAAATGCTGGACGTATAAATGCTGGACTTATAAATGCTGGACGTGTAAATGCTGGACGTGTAAATGCTGGGTGTGTAAATGCTGGGTGTGTAAATGCTGGACATATAAATACTGGACGTATAAATGCTGGACGTATAAATGCTGGACGCCTGACCACGTTCCATTACTCACACACAAAGCTATGCAGACGTTGCGGACGCAGTGCACTTTGTGCGGCCGTTCTAGGGGTTGCACGTTCTTGCCTGCCTTGTGTCCGTGGGCCGTTGTGCGTCTGCAGTTCAGTGCGGACGTACTTCGTGTGTTGGGCTCCGATGGGGTTTCTGTCATGCCATCACGGACGTACTTTTAGGCGCCATCACGGACGAGATGCTGCGCTCGTCTGACACCAGCCTTACTGTTTGGGCTCTATTACACTGTTCGCGCAAAAATGTGCTTGTGCGTAAAAACCCACTAACGCGAGCGGCAAATCCCTTCTCGCTGAACGTCGTATTACGAGGTTCGCGCATACGATGCGTGTTAACATCTAACGTGAGTGACCCTGCGCGAACGCAAGTTTGTGCGCGCATCCCATACATAACATTGTGAGCGCAAATGCGTTCGTGTGCTGGTATGCAGATGATATTACAATCGATGCGCAAATTTTTACGACCGGCGTTTGTGCGCATAATTTTAACGTCTTTTAAAAGCTGGTGTCAACAGCAAATAGGAACGTTCTGGCCGAAACAAAAAACACCAGCACAAAAAAGAAAATACGCAGCACAGTATAGTTACACATTATACACATACCCAAACAATAAAATGGAGAGGTTGTGCGTGTTTTTATTATTGCTGCAGCATGTATACTCAGATTGATTTTGGCAAGCGCAAAAACTGAATGGGAGACAATTGTGGTTCTTAATTATGATTGGCTGAAGCGCGTGAAAAAACAGTCCGCCCACCGATTTCTGCACGCAACGTTAATACGTGCGTGTTTTTGCATGTCTTTTTTACGTGCGATATTTCTTGACAGATGAAAAAATGTGCTCGGATCGTAATACCAGCGTTAATTTACGCGCGTTAACGTTTAACACTGCACGCAAAAAATTTTGATGCGCGGACGAATTTGTGCGGAGAATGTAATAGAGCCCATAGAATTTGTTTAAAATTAGGGCTACTGTTAGGGTTATAGTAACTGCTTCAGCTCGTACTAGGGTTACATGTAATTCTGGAGCTGCACATATTCTCAGCTCTTTTACCCCTCTATATATCCTCTTTAAATACTCCACCTCCCCTCTATGCCAATTGTTACTTAGAGGTAGGCTTACTTCTAGGGATATGGATTAGGTTTACTTCTCGTGTTAGCAGGGCCGGAATCACATAGGGGCAGATGGAGCAGCAGCTCCAGGCCCATGCCCCAGAATAGGCCCACTGAAAGGGTAACTATATCTGCATTGATGGGCATTTGGACCCCTGTATCTCCAACTCCATAGCAGCTACAGGGTCATGTGAGGTATCACTGGAAAAGCCAGAGCATGACCTTTCCAATGATACCAAACATTACCAGGGTTTATGTAACAGTAAAAAAATATATATTTTTTTCTTTCTAGCACAGCAATATTTTTCACTTTTCAATTGCAAAGTGAACAATGATGCTGCACTAACTCACCATCACATTTATCATGTCACCAACAAGTGTGGAGGTGATGGCACAATCCATAGTTACGAATTGTTACATCAAAACCTAAGCCACGGCACTGCAGCGAAGAGCACTGGGGGGACTTTGGACCCCTGCGTCACTAATCTTTACACCTCACAAGGTCAAGTGAGGCGTCATTGGACAGGTCAGAGTCTGGCCTTTGCATTGATACCAAACCAAATGTGACCATGTAAAATCTAAAAGAAAAGAAAACAAAAAAAAAACGTTATTTATTTTTAGTTCCAAAGCGATTTGTTTTCAAGAATTCCCTATAGAATATGTAACCACAATGGTTTTTGATGATAAAATGAGAAACAAATATTTTACACGCTGCAAATGATTGAAATCGTAATGAAAAATTAATCACACAGTATCTGCCTGGTTACAAAAACCGGATCTGCTCTATTAAATAACCTAAAATATGTTTAATTTCACTGAATTCCCTGAAAGGCCACCAAAATATTCCGCTCCAGGCCCATAGAGGTCTTAATCCGGCCCTGCGTGTTAGGGTTATTGGTTCTGATTGTATAATGTTACTCTTATTGTTAGGGCTATTGCTATTTAGTGGTTTTGTTTGTTTCAGGTTTAGGGCTAGGTTTACTGTTATTTTTTACTATTTCTTTTAGCATTAAGGTTACAGTTAACGTCAGGGTTACAGTTCCTGTTTCTGCTGTTTTGAGTTACTGATAGGTTTCTGGTTACTAGTTGTTTGTTTCAAGGTTACTGTAGGCTTAGGTTTACAATCAGGGTTATGGTTACAGTTACTGTTTCTGCTTGTGTTAGGGTCACTTGTTCTGTTTATTTTCTAGGATTAGGGTTAGTGTTACTTTTAAGGATAGCATAACAGTTACTGTTTCTGCTTGTGTTAGGGTCACTTGCTCTGTTTTGTAGGATTAGGGTTAGGGTTACTTTTAAGGGTAGCATAACAGTTCCTGGTTCTGCTTGTGTTAGTGTTACAGTTATAGAGATTTTCTCTGCTAGTATTAGGGTTACTCTTATGGTTACTGTTAGAATTACTGTTTGTGATTCTTTTAGGATTGGGGTTATGTTTACTTTAGGGTTATTGGTTCTATTTGTTTTAGGGCTAGAGTTAACATTAGGGTTACAGTTTCCGATTCTGCTTATATTAGGAGTACTGTTAGGTTTATGGTTACTGGTAATGTTTGTTTTAGGGTTAGGATTACTGCTTAAATTTGTATTAGGGTTAGGGTTAATGTTAGGGTTTCAGTGATTGTTTCTGCTTGTATTCAGTTTTTTTTAGGGTGAGGGTTACTGTTTGAGATACTGGGTTTGTTTGTGCCAGGGCTAGAGTTAGTGTTAGGGTTACAGTTATTGGGCCCTACTACAATCTTCACGCATACGTTTGTGCCCACGCAAGAAAGCATTAACGCGAGGGGCAAAACCCTTTGCGCAGAGCGCCATATTACAATGTCAGTGCAACAAACACGCACAGTCATCTACCACGGGTGAACCTGCGCGAACGCTACGTGAGCTTACTGTACTTCGCGCGTCCTATACTTAACATTGTGAGCGCAAATGCCTTTTTTTGCGCTGGTACGCGGATGGTATTACAATCTATCTAATCTATAAAGGATTTTCCCAGGAAGGATACATTGAGATTTCTCTCGTTTTCAAGTATGTCCTGGGTTCAAGTACATTGAAGTGTTACAGAAATACAAAATAGTAAAGTGCAAGATCTATGCGCAGTTTGTAACGCACAGCCTTTACGCGCATAATTTTAGCAACTCCTAAAAGCTGGTGTTAATGGCAAATTCTATCAACCTGCCGAACCCAAATACACCAGCCCAAAAAAAAACACAGCACAGTATAGTTACACATTCTACACATACCCAAACAATAAAATGGAGAGGTTGTGCGTGTTTTTATTATTGACTTAGATTGACTTTGACAGGCGCAAAAAAACATAACGTGAGACAATTGTGGTTCTTAATTCTGATTGGCTGAATCGCGTGAAAAAAACAGTCCGCACACTGATTTCCACGCGCAATGTTGCTGCGTGCGCATTTCTGCGTGTCCATTTTACGGGTGTTATTGCTCGACGGATGAAAAACTGAGTGAGGATTGTAATACCAGCAGTGAATTATGCGCGCCAATGTTTAACGCTTTGCGCAAAAATTCACGCGTTGCGCGTGCGTTTTTGCGTGAAGAATGTAATAGGCCCATTGTTTCTGCTTGTGTTAGTGAATAGTGATACTCTTAGGGTTAAGGTTATAATTACTATTTCTGCTTGTAGTAGGTTTACTGTTATGGTTAGGGTTACTGGTTCTGTTTGTTTTAGGGTAAGGGCTTGAGATGGTAAAATTTTGGTGTTCTTTGAATAACCCCTTTAGGGTTAGGGTTACTGTTTTAGTTATCAGTTCTGTTTGCTGTAGGATTAGGGTTTCTGGTTCTATTTGTTATAGGTTATGGGTTACATTTAGGGTTATGGATATAGTTCCTTTTTCTGTTTGTACTAAGAGTTAATGGTAAGGTTTTGGTTCTGTTTGTTTTGGGGTTAGGGTTACTTTAGGTTCACAGGTTCTGTTTGTTTAGGATTAGGAATAGGATAAAGGCTAAATTTAGCGTAACAGTTACTGGTTTTACTTTCAAAGGATTAGGGTTACTGTTAGGGTTAAAGTGATTGCCTCTGCTTGAATTTGGGTTACTCTTAGAGTTGCTGTATTTGTTTCTTTTAGGATTAGGGTTGGGTTTAATTTTAGGGTTTGGGGTATTTGTTTTAGGGTTAGGGTTAGGTTACAGTTTCTGCTTATAATAGGATAACTATTAGGGTTAGGATCATGGTTCTGTTTGTTTTCGGATTAGGATTTCAGTTAATGTTAGAGTTACAGTTTCTGCTTTTTTGGGTCACTGATAGGGTTACAGTTCCTGTTCATTCTTTTACTAGGGTTAATCTTAGGGTTAGGGCAGGGCTGGACTGGGACAAGAAATCAGCCCTGAACTTCATCAAGACCGGCCCACTTTACTTATACAAACACACAAAAATAGTATATAAACCAACCGGATCGCTCAACCAGTCGCTCTACGGAGTTGCTGCAGTGCGATTGGGTAAAGAAATGCAGCGGCACTGAGGTCGAGTGCGCACCATGTCTTAAAGTGAGGTGGATGCGCAGTGCGTCTCACAGGCACAGTGGCCCCAATATGAGACTGTGGCAAACTGTTCAGTATTACAGACGGTGAGGATGTTTTCACCTCACCCATTAAGGGCAGCGCGATCTGTGCGGTGAACCATCGGCCCACCGGGAATCTCCCTGTAGTTCCTATGGCCAGTACATGCCCGGGTTAGGGTTACTTTTTGTGATAGGATTAGGGTTAAAGTTGATGTTTCTGCTTGTATTTGGGTTAGAATTAACATCGCACAAAGAGAGCATTTTCTTCAGTTAGTGGAATGATTTCCAATTCATGGAAAAAGTTTTGAGTTCTGAAACATTTATATTGTCTCTTTCATTTCAGCCATTCAGAATTTCATGTGTTCCCAAATCTGTGAAATGCAAAATGTCACCTGATAGTGAATTCGGATGAAACAAACTGCACAAGTCCACATATCTCTGCCTTATGTTTTGTTTGTATCATTAGTTTAAGTTGCAACTTTCATTGTAACTTTGTGCGGCGCTGCCTTTATACTGGCGCCTGATACAGAATAACAATAATAATTGTAAGATGAGTAATGGAAAAGACATCATATAACTTTCTGATGAACTTGTTTATCAAAGCTGGTTGGGTGAATTAGAGGTGACATCACTGCTCTATAACAGTGCAGAGAGACTGTGGAGACACAGGTTCGATCCTGGCAAGAGCACCTCTCCAGTAAGTGTCCTTGGGCAAGACACCTAATGGTACATACTCGCCAGCAAGGAGAGGATAGAGCAGAGCGTGAAGAGGAGAGAGCAGAGCGTAAAGAGGAGAGAGCAGAGCGTGAAGAGGAGAGAGCAGAGCGTGAAGAGGAGAGAGCAGAGCGTAAAGAGGAGAGAGCAGAGCGTGAAGAGGAGAGAGCAGAGCGTGAAGAGGAGAGAGCAGAGCGTGAAGAGGAGAGAGCAGAGCGTGAAGAGGAGAGAGCAGAGCGTGAAGAGGAGAGAGCAGAGCGTGAAGAGGAGAGAGCAGAGCGTGAAGAGGAGAGAGCAGAGCGTGAAGAGGAGAGAGCAGAGTGTGAAGAGGAGAGAGCAGAGCGTGAAGAGAATGGAGCAGAGCGTGAAGAGGAGAGAGCAGAGCAAAAGAGGAGAGAGCAGAGCGTGAAGAGGAGAGAGCAGAGCTTGAAGAGGAGAGAGCAGAGCGTGAAGAGGAGAGAGCAGAGCGTGAAGAGGAGAGAGCAGAGCTGAAGAGGAGAGAGCAGAGCGTGAGAGGAGGAGAGAGCAGAGCATAAGAGGATAGAGCAGAGCGTGAAGAGGAGAGAGCAGAGCGTGAAGAGAATGGAGCAGAGCGTGAAGAGGAGAGAGCAGAGCGTGAAGAGAATGGAGCAGAGTGTGAAGAGGAGAGAGCAGAGCAAAGAGAGGATGGAGCAGAGCGTGAAGAGGAGAGAGCAGAGCAAGGAGAGGATGGAGCAGAGCAAGGAGAGGATGGAGCAGAGTAAGAAGAGGATGGAGCAGAGCGTGAAGAGGAGAGAGCAGAGCGTAAAGAGGAGAGAGCAGAGCGTGAAGAGGAGAGAGCAGAGCGTGAAGAGGAAAGAGCAGAGCAAGAAGAGGAGAGAGCAGAGCGTGAAGAGAAGAGCAGAGCGTGAAGAGGAGAGAGCAGAGCAAGGAGAGGAGGAGCAGAGTAAGAAGAGGATGGAGCAGAGCGTGAAGAGAATGGAGCAGAGTGTGAAGAGGAGAGAGCAGAGCAAGGAGAGGATGGAGCAGAGCGTGAAGAGGAGAGAGCAGAGCAAAAGAGGAGAGAGCAGAGCGTGAAGAGGAGAGAGCAGAGCGTGAAGAGAATGGAGCAGAGCGTGAAGAGGAGAGAGCAGAGCGGAAGAGGAAGAGCAGAGCGTAAAGAGGATAGAGCAGAGCGTGAAGAGGAGAGAGCAGAGCGTGAAGAGAATGGAGCAGAGTGTGAAGAGGAGAGAGCAGAGCGTGAAGAGGAGAGAGCAGAGCGTGAAGAGGAGAGAGCAGAGCGTGAAGAGGAGAGAGCAGAGCGTGAAGAGAGAGAGCAGAGCATAAAGAGGATAGAGCAGAGCGTGAAGAGAATGGAGCAGAGTGTGAAGAGGAGAGAGCAGAGCGTGAAGAGAATGGAGCAGAGCGTGAAGAGGAGAGAGCAGAGCAAGGAGAGGATGGAGCAGAGTAAGAAGAGGATGGAGCAGAGCGTGAAGAGGAGAGAGCAGAGCATAAAGAGGAAGAGCAGAGCGTGAAGAGAATGGAGCAGAGTGTGAAGAGGAGAGAGCAGAGCGTGAAGAGAATGGAGCAGAGTGTGAAGAGGAGAGAGCAGAGCAAGGAGAGGATGGAGCAGAGCGGAGAGGATGGAGCAGAGTAAGAAGAGGATGGAGCAGAGCGTGAAGAGGAGAGAGCAGAGCGTGAAGAGGAAAGAGCAGAGCGTGAAGAGGAGAGAGCAGAGCAAAAGAGGATAGAGCAGAGCAAGGAGAGGATGGAGCAGAGCGTGAAGAGAATGGAGCAGAGTGTGAAGAGGAGAGAGCAGAGCAAGGAGAGGATGGAGCAGAGCGTGAAGAGGAGAGAGCAGAGCAAGGAGAGGATGGAGCAGAGTAAGAAGAGGATGGAGCAGAGCGTGAAGAGGAGAGAGCAGAGCGTAAAGAGGAGAGAGCAGAGCGTGAAGAGAGAGAGCAGAGCGTGAAGAGGAGAGAGCAGAGCGTGAAGAGGAGAGAGGAGCAAGGAGAGGATGGAGCAGAGCGTGAAGAGGAGAGAGCAGGCGTGAAGAGAATGGAGCAGAGCGTGAAGAGGAGAGAGCAGAGCAAGGAGAGGATGGAGCAGAGTAAGAAGAGGATGGAGCAGAGCGTGAAGAGGAGAGAGCAGAGCATAAAGAGGATAGAGCAGAGCGTGAAGAGAATGGAGCAGAGTGTGAAGAGGAGAGAGCAGAGCGTGAAGAGAATGGAGCAGAGTGTGAAGAGGAGAGAGCAGAGCAAGGAGAGGATGGAGCAGAGCAGGAGAGGATGGAGCAGAGTAAGAAGAGGATGGAGCAGAGCGTGAAGAGGAGAGAGCAGAGCGTGAAGAGGAAAGAGAGCGTGAAGAGGAGAGAGCAGAGCATAAAGAGGATAGAGCAGAGCAAGGAGAGGATGGAGCAGAGCGTGAAGAGAATGGAGCAGAGTGTGAAGAGGAGAGAGCAGAGCAAGGAGAGGATGGAGCAGAGCGTGAAGAGGAGGAGCAGAGCAAGGAGAGGATGGAGCAGAGTAAGAAGAGGATGGAGCAGAGCGTGAAGAGGAGAGAGCAGAGCGTAAAGAGGAGAGAGCAGAGCGTGAAGAGGAGAGAGCAGAGCGTGAAGAGGAGAGAGCAGAGCGTGAAGAGGAGAGAGCAGAGCAAGGAGAGGATGGAGCAGAGCGTGAAGAGGAGAGAGCAGAGCAAGGAGAGGATGGAGCAGAGTAAGAAGAGGATGGAGCAGAGCGTGAAGAGGAGAGAGCAGAGCGTAAAGAGGAGAGAGCAGAGCGTGAAGAGGAGAGAGCAGAGCGTGAAGAGGAGAGAGCAGAGCGTGAAGAGGAGAGAGCAGAGCAAGGAGAGGATGGAGCAGAGCGTGAAGAGGAGAGAGCAGAGCAAGGAGAGGATGGAGCAGAGTAAGAAGAGGATGGAGCAGAGCGTGAAGAGAATGGAGCAGAGTGTGAAGAGGAGAGAGCAGAGCAAGGAGAGGATGGAGCAGAGCGTGAAGAGGAGAGAGCAGAGCATAAAGAGGAGAGAGCAGAGCGTGAAGAGGAGAGAGCAGAGCGTGAAGAGAATGGAGCAGAGCGTGAAGAGGAGAGAGCAGAGCGTGAAGAGGAGAGAGCAGAGCATAAAGAGGATAGAGCAGAGCGTGAAGAGGAGAGAGCAGAGCGTGAAGAGAATGGAGCAGAGTGTGAAGAGGAGAGAGCAGAGCGTGAAGAGGAGAGAGCAGAGCGTGAAGAGGAGAGAGCAGAGCGTGAAGAGGAGAGAGCAGAGCGTGAAGAGGAGAGAGCAGAGCATAAAGAGGATAGAGCAGAGCGTGAAGAGAATGGAGCAGAGTGTGAAGAGGAGAGAGCAGAGCGTGAAGAGAATGGAGCAGAGCGTGAAGAGGAGAGAGCAGAGCAAGGAGAGGATGGAGCAGAGCAAGGAGAGGATGGAGCAGAGTAAGAGAGGATGGAGCAGAGCGTGAAGAGGAGAGAGCAGAGCATAAAGAGGATAGAGCAGAGCGTGAAGAGAATGGAGCAGAGTGTGAAGAGGAGAGAGCAGAGCAAGGAGAGGATGGAGCAGAGCAAGGAGAGGATGGAGCAGAGTAAGAAGAGGATGGAGCAGAGCGTGAAGAGGAGAGAGCAGAGCGTGAAGAGGAAAGAGCAGAGCGTGAAGAGGAGAGAGCAGAGCAAGGAGAGGATGGAGCAGAGCGTGAAGAGGAGAGAGCAGAGCAAGGAGAGGATGGAGCAGAGCGTGAAGAGGAGAGAGCAGAGCAAGGAGAGGATGGAGCAGAGTAAGAAGAGGATGGAGCAGAGCGTGAAGAGGAGAGAGCAGAGCGTAAAGAGGAGAGAGCAGAGCGTGAAGAGGAGAGAGCAGAGCGTGAAGAGGAGAGAGCAGAGCGTGAAGAGGAGAGAGCAGAGCAAGGAGAGGATGGAGCAGAGCGTGAAGAGGAGAGAGCAGAGCAAGGAGAGGATGGAGCAGAGTAAGAAGAGGATGGAGCAGAGCGTGAAGAGGAGAGAGCAGAGCGTAAAGAGGAGAGAGCAGAGCGTGAAGAGGAGAGAGCAGAGCGTGAAGAGGAGAGAGCAGAGCGTGAAGAGGAGAGAGCAGAGCAAGGAGAGGATGGAGCAGAGCGTGAAGAGGAGAGAGCAGAGCGTGAAGAGGAGAGAGCAGAGCGTGAAGAGGAGAGAGCAGAGCATAAAGAGGATAGAGCAGAGCGTGAAGAGGAGAGAGCAGAGCGTGAAGAGAATGGAGCAGAGTGTGAAGAGGAGAGAGCAGAGCGTGAAGAGAATGGAGCAGAGCAAGGAGAGGATGGAGCAGAGCGTGAAGAGGAGAGAGCAGAGCGTGAAGAGGAGAGAGCAGAGCAAGGAGAGGATGGAGCAGAGCGTGAAGAGGAGAGAGTAGAGCAAGGAGTGGATGGAATGGAACAGAGCAAGGAGAGGATGGAGCAGAGTAAGAAGAGGAGAGAGTAGAGCAAGGAGAGAATGGAGCAGAGTGTGAAGAGGAGAGAGTAGAGCACGGAGTGGATGGAGCAGAGTGAGAAGAGGATGGAGCAGAGCGTGAAGAGGAGAGAGCAGAGCAAGGAGAGGATGGAGCAGAGCGTGAAGAGGAGAGAGTAGAGCAAGGAGAGGATGGAGCAGAGTGTGAAGAGGAGAGAGCAGAGCACGGAGTGGATGGAGCAGAGTGAGAAGAGGATGGAGCAGAGTGAGAAGAGGATGGAGCAGAGTGTGTATAGGAGAGAGCAGAGCGTGAAGAGGAGAAAGCAGAGCACGGAGTGGATGGAGCAGAGTGAGAAGAGGATGGAGCAGAGTGTGTATAGGAGAGAGCAGAGCGTGAAGAGGAGAAAGCAGAGCAAGGAGTGGATGGAGCAGAGTGAGAAGAGAATGGAGCAGAGTGTGAAGAGGAGAGAGCAGAGAACGGAGTGGATGGAGCAGAGTGAGAAGAGGATGGAGCAGAGTGTATATAGGAGAGAACAGAGCAAGGAGTGGATGGAGCAGAGCGTGAAGAGGAGAGAGCAGAGCAAGAAGAGCTGAGCAGTTATACAGTATACAGTTCTGCTGGTTACATCCACAATGTTTTCTCTTTATCTGTGCACTGTATCAAAATTCCAAAAGCAGGAAAACACTCATATTCCAGACTTTTTAAATTGCTGTGTTTACATGTCATAGAAAGAATGCGTTGAATTAGCCTTACAACCAAAGAGACAGGGTGGATGGGGGGGGGGTGTTTGTTCTGCCCCAGGCGACTGTAACTCTGGTTACTCCACTGCTGGGTAGATATTTATATACTGCATAGCAGGTAGGTCTGTACAGCTTTTTTCAGTTCTTTATATACCACTCGTCAGGCAAAAAGGTATATACAGCTGAGTAAATTAGATTGTATAGCTAGCCTAGAACAATAGGTATTCACAGCTGGATAGCTGTGCAGATAGGTATATAATGCTGTCCTGATATGTATATAATGCTGCCGAGATAGATATATAATGCTGTCCTGATATGTATATAATGCTGCCGAGACAGGTATATAATGCTGTCCTGATATGTATATAATGCTGCCGAGATAGGTATATAATGCTGTCCTGATTATGTATATAATGCTGCCGAGATAGGTATATAATGCTGTCCTGATATGTATATAATGCTGCCGAGATAGGTATATAATGCTGTCCTGATATGTATATAATGCTGCCGAGATAGGTATATAATGCTGTCCTGATTATGTATATAATGCTGCCGAGATAGGTATATAATGCTGTCCTGATATGTATATAATGCTGCCGAGATAGGTATATAATGCTGGACTGACAGGTATATTATTTATTTATTTATATGCAAAGTATTTTACCAGGAACGATACATTGAGATTTCTCTCTTTTTCAAGTATGTCCTGGATTATAATGCTGTGCAAATAGGTATATAATGCTGTACAGATAGGTGTATATAGTGCTGTACAGATAGGCATATAATGCGGTACAGATAGGTATGTAATGCTGGGCAGATAGGTATGTAAAGCTGGAAAGATAGGTATATAATGTTGGGCTGATAGGTATCTAAAGCTGTACAGATACGTATATAATGCTGGGCTGATAGGTATATAATGCTGTGCAGATAGGTATATAATGCTGTGCAGATAGGTATATAATGCTGTGCAGATAGGTATATAATGCTGTGCAGATAGGTATATAATGCTGTGCAGATAGGTATATAATGCTGTGCAGATAGGTATATAATGCTGTGCAGATAGGTATATAATGCTGTGCAGATAGGTATATAATGCTGTGCAGATAGGTATATAATGCTGTACAGATAGGTATATATAATGCTGTGCAGATAGGTATATAATGCTGTGCAGATAGGTATATAATGCTGTGCAGATAGGTATATAATGCTGTGCAGATAGGTATATAATGCTGTGCAGATAGGTATATAATGCTGTGCAGATAGGTATATAATGCTGTGCAGATAGGTTGAGCTCCCTATTAACATACCTCGATACAGAATGCACCTGTAAACATGTAACATAATTACATTATTTCCAACATATTTATTTTCTGTGTTAATCTGTATAAGTGTGTTTTTAATATCTTGCATTTTATTACTCTGTATTTCTGTAACGACTGTAACATTTAAATGTTCTCGAACCCAGGACATACTTGAAAACGAGAGAAATCTCAATGTATCTTTCCTGGTAAAATACTTTGCAAATAAAATAAATAAATAAAATAAATAAATATAATGCTAGGCAGATAGGTATATAATTCTGGGCAGATAGGTATATAATTCTGGGCAGATAGTTATACAGTGGCAAGAAAAAGTATGTGAACCCTTTGGGATTACGTGGAGTTTTGCATGAATTGGTCATAAAATGTGCTCTGATCTTCATCTAAGTCACAACAATTTGAAAAACACAGTCTGCTTAAAATAATACAACACAAACATTATATGTTTTCATGTGTTTATTGAACATAACATGTAAACATTCACAGTGCAGGGTGGAAAAAGTATGTGAACCCCTAGCCTAATGACTTCTCCAAGAGGTAATTGGAGCCAGGAGTGAGCCAACCTTGAGTCCAATCAGTGTGATATTATGGGATGTGTTGCTGAAAGCTGTCCTGTCCTTTAAAAACACACACCAGTTTTGGGTTTACTGGTGTCAAAAAGCACTGCCTGATGTGAACCATGCCTCGCAGAAAAGAGCTCTCAGAAGACCTACGATCAAGAATTGTTGACTTGCATGAAGCTGGAAAGGGTTACAAAAGTATCTCCAAAAGCCTTGATGTTCATGTGTCCACGGTAAGACAGACTGTCTACAAATATAGAAAGTTCAGCACTGTTGCTACTCTCCCTAGGCGTGGTCGTCCGGGAAAGATGACTGCAAGAGCACAGCGCAGAATGCTTAATGAGGTAAAGAAGAATCCTAGAGTGTCAGCTAAAGACTTACAGAAATCTCTGGCACATGCTAACATTTTTACAATAAGGAAAACATTAAACAAGAATGGAGTACATGGGAGGACACCACGGAGGAAGCCATTGCTGTCCAAAAAGAATATTGCAGTACGTTTGAAGTTTGCAAAAGAGCACCTGGATGTTCCACAGCACTACTGGCAAAATATTCTGTGGACAGATGAAACCAAAATTGAGTTGTTTGGAAAAACACACAACACTATGTGTGGAGAAAAAATAGAAAAAAGATAGGTATATAATGCTGTGCAAATAGGTAAATATTGCTGGGCAGATAGGTATATAATGTTGGGCTGATAGGTATATAATGCTGGGCAGATAGGTATATAATGCTGGGCAGATAGGTATATAATGCAGGGTGATAGGTATATTATGCTTGGCAGATAGATATATAATGCTGGGCAGATAGGTATATAATGCTGGGCTGATAGGTATATAATGCTGGGCTGATAGGTATATAATGCTGGGCTGATAAGTATATAATGGTGGGCTGATAGGTATATAATGCTGGGCAGATAGGTATATAATGCAGGGTGATAGGTATATTATGCTTGGCAGATAGATATATAATGCTGGGCAGATAGGTATATAATGCTGGGCTGATAGGTATATAATGCTGGGCAGATAGATATATAATTCTGGGCTGATAGGTATATAATGCTGGGTGATAGATATATTATGCTTGGCAGATAGGTAAATAATGCTGGGCTGATAGGTATCTAATGCTTGGCAGACAGGTATATAATGCTTGGCAGACAGGTATATAATGCTGGGCAGACAGGTATATAATGCTGGGCAGATAGGTATATAATGCTGGGCAGATAGGTATATAATGCTGGGCAGATAGGTATATAATGCTGGGCAGATAGGTATCTAATGCTTGGCAGACAGGTATATAATGCTTGGCAGACAGGTATATAATGCTGGGCAGATAGGTATATAATGCTGGGCAGATAGGTATATAATGCTGGGCAGATAGGTATATTATGCTTGGCAGATAGGTATATAATGCTTGGCAGATAGGTATATCATGCTGGGCTGATACGTATATATTGCTGGGCTGATACGTATATATTGCTGGGCTGATAGGTATATAATGCTGTGCAAATAGGTAAATATTGCTGGGCAGATAGGTATATAATGCTGGGCAGATAGGTATATTATGCTTGGCAGATAGGTATATAATGCTTGGCAGATAGGTATATCATGCTGGGCTGATAGGTAAATATTGCTGGCCTGATAGGTATATAATGTTGGGCTGATAGGTATATAATGCTGGGCAGATAGGTATATAATGCTGGGCTGATAGGTATATAATGCTGGGCAGATAGGTATATAATGCTGAGCAGATAGGTAAATAATGCAGGGTGATAGATATAGTATGCTTGGCAGATAGGTATATAATGTTGGGCTGATAGGTATATATTGCTGGGCTGATAGGTATATAATGCTGGGCAGATAGGTATATAATGCTGTGCAAATAGGTAAATATTGCTGGGCAGATAGGTATATAATGTTGGGCTGATAGGTATATAATGCTGGGCTGATAGGTATATAATGCAGGGTGATAGATATAGTATGCTTGGCAGATAGGTATATAATGTTGGGCTGATAGGTATATAATGCTGGGCAGAAAGGTATATTATGCTTGGCAGATAGGTATATAATGCTGTGCAAATAGGTAAATATTGCTGGGCAGATAGGTATATAATGTTGGGCTGATAGGTATATAATGCTGGGCAGATAGGTATATAATGCTGGCCTGATAGGTATATAATGCTGGTCTGATAGGTATATTAATTAGCTGGCAGATAGGTGTATAATGCTGGCCTGATAGGTATATAATGCTGGCCTGATAGGTATATAATGCTGGCAGATAGGTATATAATGCTGGGCTGATAGGTATATAATGCTTGCCAGATAGGTATATATGCTTGCAGATAGGTATATACGCTGGGCTGATAGGCATATATTGCTAGGCAGATAGGTATATATGCTGGGCAGATAGGTGTATATAGTGCTGTACAGATAGGCATATAATGCTGTACAGATAGGTATGTAATGCTGGGCAGATAGGTATATAATGAGGGCAGATAGCTGTATAATGCTGTGCAGATAGGTATCTAATACTGGCCTGATAGGTATATAATGCTGTGCAGACAGGTATATAATGCTGGGCAGATAGGTATATAATGCTGGGCAGATAGGTATATAATGCTGGGCAGATAGGTATATAATGCTGGGCTGATAGGTATGTAATGCTGGGCAGTTAGGTGTATAATGCTGGGCAGATAGGTAAATAATGCAGGGTGATAGGTATATAATGCTGGGCAGATAGGTATATAATGTTGGGCTGATAGGTATATATTGCTGGGCTGATAGGTATATAATGCTGGGAAGATAGGTATATAATGCTGTGCAAATAGGTAAATATTGCTGGGCAGATAGGTATATAATGTTGGGCTGATAGGTATATAATGCTGGGCTGATAGGTATATAATGCAGGGTGATAGATATATTATGCTTGGCAGATAGGTATATAATGTTGGGCTGATAGGTATATAATGCTGGCCTGATAGGTATATTATGCTAGTCTGATAGGCATATTATTACTAGGTAGATAGGTGTATAATGCTGGCCTGATAGGTATATAATGGTGGGCTGATAGGTATATAATGCTGGGCAGATAGGTATATAATTCTGGGCTGATAGGTATATAATGCTTGGCAGATAGGTATATTATGCTTGGCAGATAGGTATATAATGCTGGGCTGATAGGTATATAATGCTGAGCAGATAGGTGTAAAATGCTGTGCAGATAGGTATATAATGCTGGCCTGATAGGCATATTATTGCTAGGCAGATAGGTATAGTATGCTGGGCAGATAGGTGTATATAGTGCTGTACAGATAGGCATATAATGCTGTACAGATAGGTATGTAATGCTGGGCAGATAGGTATATAATGAGGGCAGATAGCTGTATAATGCTGTGCAGATAGGTATCTAATACTGGCCTGATAGGTATATAATGCTGTGCAGACAGGTATATAATGCTGGGCAGATAGGTATATAATGCTGGGCTGATAGTAATAAAATGCTGGGCTGATAGGTATATTATGATGTGCAGATAGCTATATAATGCTGGGTAGCTAGTTGTATAATGCTGGGCTGCTAAGTATATAATGCTGGGCAGATAAGTATATAATGCTGGGCAGTTAGGTGTATAATGCTGGGCTGATAGGTATATAATGCTGGGCTGATAGGTATGTAATGCTGGGCAGTTAGGTGTATAATGCTGGACTGATAGATATATAATGCTGGGCAGATAGGTAAATAATGCAGGGTGATAGGTATATAATGCTGGGCAGATAGGTATATAATGCTGGGCTGATAGATATATAATGCTGGGCTGATAGATATATAATGCTGGGCAGATAGGTAAATAATGCAGGGTGATAGGTATATAATGGTGGGCTGATAGGTATATAATGCTGGGCAGATAGCTATATAATGCTGGGCTGATAGGTATATAATGCTGGGCAGATAGGTATATAATGCTGGGCAGATAGGTATATAATGCTGGACTGATAGGTATATAATGCTGGGCAGATAGCTATATAATGCTGGGCTGATAGGTATATAATGCGGGGCTGATAGGTATATAATGCTGGGCTGATAGGTATGTAATGCTGGGCAGTTAGGTGTATAATGCTGGGCAGATAAGTATATAATGCTGGGCTGATAGGTATGTAATGCTGGGCAGTTAGGTGTATAATGCTGGACTGATAGATATATAATGCTGGGCAGATAGGTAAATAATGCAGGGTGATAGGTATATATAGCTCAGCACATGGGTAAATAAATAAAGTTGGACAGATATATAATTGGGCAGACAGATAGATAAATGGAGTTCTATCTATGTGCGCTCTGTGATACACTCATGCACATCACACATTACTGTGAGTTTTATTGCTGTGGAAGTTTGTTTCACACTCACACACCACATACTACTGTGGCTTTTATCATTTTACTTTTAGGCTAGGGTCAGACTAACGCAGTATTAACGTGCGTTTAGCCGCACTAAGGCTGGATGTATAAACGCTGGTCGTATAAGGCTAGGGTCAGACGAAAGCATTTTTCCCCGCGAACGTGAAAAAGTGCGTCCGAACGCATTGACGTATTTTTTCACGGAATGCGCAAAAAAAGTCAGACGACGCGCATTTTCGAGCGTGATTTTGTACGGATCGTTAATAAAACTCTTTTTGCGTCTGGACGTTATGTTGGCCGGACATTAGCAGCGTCTGACATCTCCTAATCACGCAAACACGCCGCTATGCAGCAGCTGCGCACTCTGTACGTCAGTACTAGCGGTTCAGCGTTCTCAGAAAAATGCGTTCAAATTCCACTTGCGTTGCACGGCCGGACTTTTGTGCGGCCGTACATCGTATATTGGCCGACATTGCCCGTCATCTGCTGCTAGTGCGGCCGTAATTATGTGCGCCAGAACGCACGTTAAAAGTGCGCTGGTCTGACCCCAGCCTAAATCACGGCCGTGCTAGCAGCAAATTACGTCCAATGCCGGGCAGCATACGAAGAACGGCCGCACGAAAGTTCGTCCGTGCAACGCAAGTGGCAAACAAACGCATTTTTTCGAGAATGTGATACCGCTAGTACTGCCGTACAGAGTGCGCTGCGTCCGCATAGCGGCGTGTGTGTGTGATTAGGAGACGTCAGACACTGCTAATGTCCGGCCAACATAACGTCCAGACACAAAAAGTGTTTTATTGATGATCCGTACAAAATCACGGCTGAAAATGCGCATCGTATGACCGTTATCGCGTATTCTGTGAAAAAATGCGTCCATTCATTCGAACGCACTTTTTCACAGACAACGCGAAAAATGCGTTCATCTGACCCGAGCCTTAGGGAACTCTGTGATACGTTCTTACAAACCACATATGGTTGTGAGTTTTATTGCTGTGGATCCCTGTGATACAATCATACATACCATTTATTACTGTATGTTTTGTTTATTTGTAAGTCAGTTATTCACTTATGTACAGCACAATTTTTTTTATTGATGTGGTACTCTGTTGCTGTTAGTTTTATTGTTGTAGAACAGACTGTAAATTAATGGTGTGTTAATGTTGTGGATTCTGTGATATGTTCACAACGCAAAGCACACACTACTGTGAGTTTATTGCTGTGGAGCTCTGTGATACACACATCCTACACATTAGTGTGAGCTTTATTGCTGTGGATTCTATGATACACACATACATCCTACACATTACTGTGAGTTTTATTGCTTTGGAGCTCTGTGATTCACACACATCCTACACATTAGTGTGAGCTTTATTGCTGTGGATTCTATGATACACACATACATCCTACACATTACTGTGAGTTTTATTGCTTTGGAGCTCTGTGATACACACACATCCTACACATTACTGTGAGTTTTATTGCTTTGGAGCTCTGTGATACACACACATCCTACACATTAGTGTGAGCTTTATTGCTGTGGATTCTATGATACACACATACATCCTACACATTACTGTGAGTTTTATTGCTTTGGAGCTCTGTGATACACACACATCCTACACATTACTGTGAGTTTTATTGCTTTGGAGCTCTGTGATACACACATACATCCTACACATTACTGTGAGTTTTATTGCTTTGGAGCTCTGTGATACACACACATCCTACACATTAGTGTGAGCTTTATTGCTGTGGAGCTCTGTGATACACACATCCTACACATTACTGTGAGTTCTAATGCTGTGGATTCTATGATACACACATACATCCTTCACATTACTGTGAGTTTTATTGCTTTGGAGCTCTGTGATACACACACATCCTACACATTAGTGTGAGCTTTATTGCTGTGGAGCTCTGTGATACACACATCCTACACATTACTGTGAGTTCTAATGCTGTGGATTCTATGATACACACATACATCCTACACATTAGTGTGAGCTTTATTGCTGTGGAGCTCTGTGATACACACACACATTTCTTTGAGTTTTATTAGTGTACCTGGATACACCTTCAGGCTGCTAGTGGATCAGCTCGTGTCCAGCTGTGTGTGGCTCAGGAGGATCATCAGGAGGATCATCAGGAGGATCATGACATTCCTTGGTTCTGTGCTTTGTGTCAGAGTTTCAGCCTCTCAGAGCAGGATTTCTCAGCTTCTCACAGACTCTGCAGCTGAGCTTTTTCTCCCCTCCTCTGAGTGTCCCAGATCCTGGCAGGAAGGCTCCTGGCTCCATATTTTACACGTCACTCAGACCCCTGGGATTGCACCAGCCTGGGGCCCCTGTTTCCATTGGTCGGAATAGAAGGGCCCCAGCCAGGGCTCCCACTTACAAGCAGTTGGGGTTCATTATCTCTATATCAGCTGCCTGTGAAGTGAAGGACTTTTACAATGAATGATAAGAGGGTGAGAGGGGGGGGGGGGTATCTGTGTATTAGGGGAGCATTCAATGGAACTCACAAATGTGCAAACTAAATGCCAAGAGAGGGAGGAATAAGCCCCCCCCACTATCCAAAAACACAGAATATGTCAATTTAACCCTCTCACTGCCAGCACCTTTCAGTGATTGAGGATCATGTAATACAGGCTATATATCCCTTATTGAATGTGCAATCACATAGGGGGTACTACATACATATACACCATATACATATACAGCATTTAATATTTTCCTAGAAACATATATATAAATATATTCCCATATTATGTTCTAATGTTTCTAGATACATGGAATCAATAGAATTTAATATAAATTTGCACACAATATATTATATACAATATGTATAGATAAAATCAGAATAAATACATATATATGTATTATTATTGTCAGCATTTATATAGCGCCAACAGTTTCCGCAGCGCTTTACAATAACCAAAGGGAAAGTAATACATATAAAGGACATAGGATGGAAACAAGAGGTGTAGAGGCCCTGCTCATAGGAGCTTACAATCTAGAGGGATTGGGGGGTTGAGGAAGACAAGAGGAATTGCACTAGAAATCAGGATCATTAGTGCCAGTGGTTTGGGAATGGTGGGGCAATAGAAGCAGCTTCAATCATGTGTGAGTAGGTGAGCAGAGGGATGAGTTGCATATACATAAAAATACACATATACATACAATATGTATGGCATATACTCAGGATAATTACGTATATATTTATACATACAAGTACACAATATATACAATATGTATGGATACACTCAGGATAAATACATATATATATATACATAAAACACAATATATACAATATGTATGGATACACTCAGGATAAATACATATATATATATACATACAAATACACAATATATACAATATGTATGGATACACTCAGGATAAATACATATATATATATATACATACAAGTACACAATATATACAATATGTATGGATACACTCAGGATAAATACATATATATATATACATACAAATACACATATACATACAATATGTATGGATACACTCAGGATAAATACATATATATATATACATACAAATACACAATATATACAATATGTATGGATACACTCAGGATAAATACATATATATATTATATATACATACAAATACACAATATATACAATATGTATGGATACACTCAGGATAAATACATATATATATATACATACAAATACACAATATATACAATATGTATGGATACACTCAGGATAAATACATATATATATATACATACAAATACACAATATATACAATATGTATGGATACACTCAGGATAAATACATATATATATACATACAATACACAATATATACAATATGTATGGACACTCAGGATAAATACATATATATATATACATACAAATACACATATATACAATATGTATGGATACTCAGGATAAATACATATATATATATATACATACAAATACACAATATATACAATATGTATGGATACACTCAGGATAAATACATATATATATATATATATACATACAAAACACAATATATACAATATGTATGGATACACTCAGATAAATACATTTATATATATACATACAAGTACACAATATATACAATATGTATGGATACACTCAGGATAAATACAATATATATATACATACAAATACACAATATATACAATATGTATGGATACACTCAGGATAAATACATATATATATATACATACAAATACACAATATATACAATATGTATGGATACACTCAGGATAAATACATATATATAATATTATATACACAAATACACAATATATACAATATGTATGGATACACTCAGGATAAATACATATATATATATATAATATATACAATACAACAATATATACAATATGTATGGATACACTCAGGATATATATATATATATTTACGAGTATAGCAGTCTGTAGTGATACCTTTTTTATTGGATTAACGTTACATATAAATGACAAGTTTTGGAGAGGATTCATCTCTTCTTCCTCAGGTCTGGAAACTAAACTGATCAGAAAACATCTAGACCTGAGGAAGAGATGAATCCTCTCCAAAGCTTGTCTTTTATATGTAACGTTAATCCAATAAAAAAGGTATCACTACATACTGCTATACTCGTGATTTGGCATCTGGACTAACAGGGCCTATTGAATATATATATATTCAGACACACTATATAGAATATGTCTAGATACACTGAGGATAGATACAAACATACATACCGACACACACTATATACAATATGTAGATACAAGCAGACTAAATAGAGATATACACAAACATTGTATACAAGTGTTAATGGTATGATCACACAGTCGCATTCTATTTGTGTATATTGCTGCAGCTGTGTCAGTCCAGGAGATCAGATGATGAAATAATCATGGTTTTGCATTCAGAGCTCTTTTTGTTGGACACACAATACACACAGCAGAAGCTTCTCACAGGCTCCTCCTGAGGGTGACATTTCTCTTATTACATTATGATTCTATAAGTTTATTATGGTATATGTTAATATTTTGCTGCAGTAACATGACACACAACACACAAGCCTGTGTCTGGTATTTAATATCTATCAACATCCTTCAAGGAACAATCCATCTGGGGTTCTGTCCCTTAGTGCAGCCTATCAGAGACCTGAATCACGGCCTGGGTATATTATACTGGATGTCATTCAGGAATTAAAAGGTACAGGGGCTTCCTGGGCACTGAGACACAGTGCTCTTCTAAGAAGGCTTTATCTGTGTATCCATAGAATGAGTGAGGGGATAATATGGAAAAAACACCTTATAATATTTTACATTAACACTATAAATACTGTATGGTTATGTCAAATTAATAATAATAAGCTTTTTTACCCACATATGAAAGGCGGAAAATGTAATAATACCTTATCCATTACAAATGATATTCGTTTATGAGTATAATATGGAGGTAAACAGTAATAATTTGGTTATAATATGGGTGTAATCTGATATTTGTGGTTACAGCATGGATTTTTTAAGGAAACAAATTCCTTATATTCCAGTAATAATTTGGTTATGGGAGTAATCTGGTAATAATGCAGTGATAATATTGATATAATAGAGTGATTTGGTTATGAGAATAATGTGGTAACAATTTTGTTTGTAATATGGACATAATCCAATAATAATTCATTTATAAAATGGGTATAATCCAATATTAATTTGCTTGTAATATGGGTATAATCCAATATTAATTTGCTTGTAATATGGGTATAATCCATTGGTTATAATATGGGTATAATGTAGTATTAACTCAGTTATAAAATGGGTATAATGTAGTAATATTTCGGAAATAATACTGTAAAATCCGATAATAATCTGGTTATACTATGGGTATAATGTGGTACTAGTTCAGTTATAAATATATGTATTCGTTAATATATCAGTTATGGGTATAATGCAATAATAATTTGACTTTAATACAGGAATAATCTGTTAATAATTCAATTATAATATGGCTATATTTCAGTAATAAATCAATTATAACATGGGTATAACGCAGGTAATAAATTGGTTAACATACAGGTATTATCTGGTAATAATTTGAGTACAATATGGGTATAATCCAGTCATAAATTAGTCATAAAATGGGTATAACGCGGGAATAATTTCGTTATGATATGGTTATAATCCAGTAGTAATTCAGTTATACTATGGGTATAATGCATTGATAATTTTGATAATATGGTTAAAATACCAAAATCAGCATAAAATATGGGTACAATCCAGTAATAATTTGGTTATACTATGGGTATAATGCAGTAATAATTAAGTTATACTATGGGTACAATCCAGTAATAATTTGGTTATACTATGGGTATAATGCAGTAATAATTAAGTTATACTATGGGTATAATGCAGTAATAATTAAGTTATAATATGGGTATAATCCAGTAATAATTAAGTTATACTATGGGTATAATGCAGTAATAATTAAGTTATACTATGGGTATAATGCAGTAATAATTAAGTTATACTATGGGTATAATGCAGTAATAATTAAGTTATACTATGGGTACAATCCAGTAATAATTTGGTTATACTATGGGTATAATGCAATAATAATTAAGTTATAATATGGGTATAATCCAGTAATAATTTGATTGTATGATGGTTATAATGTATGGATAATTTATTTTAATGTGGCCCCTTACACCCCGACGACCCCATTATTTCTTTTGAAGTGCCCCTACACCCCTAGGACCCAGTGGACCCTTTTCCACTTCGTTTGGGGGGGGGGGCGTTAAGCCTATCTGATCACGAATGTCCATTATTCAGTAGAATACATATAAACTACTCCGAACCCCAAACGTCTGCCAGCTGCCGAGTACCCTAAAGGAGCAAAGCCATGATCTCTGCACAGCAGGGTCTGCAGGAGAATATTATTCTTAATATGACAGTTACTATTATTATTATTATAATTATTATTATTATTATTTAATGGTATTATTCTTAATATGACAGTTATTAATATTATTATTATTATCATTATTATTGTTATTTAATGGTATTATTACTATAACAGTTAGTTATTATTATTATTACTATGACAGTTACTGTTATTATTATTATTATTTAATGATATTATTCTTAATATGACAGTTACTATTATTATTATTATCATTATTATTGTTATTTAATGGTATTATTATTAATATGTAATGGTATTATTATTACTATGACAGTTACTGTTATTATTATTATTATTATTTAATGGTATTATTCTTAATATGACAGTTACTATTATTATTATCATTATTATTGTTATTTAATGGTATTATTATTACTATAACAGTTACTGTTATTATTATTATTATTATTTAATGGTATTATTATTACTATGACAGTTACTGTTATTTTATTATTATTATTATTATTTAATGGTATTATTATTACTATGACAGTTACTGTTATTATTATTATTATTTAATGGTATTATTATTACTATGACAGTTACTGTTATTATTATTATTATCATTATTTAATGGTATTATTACTATGACAGTTACTGTTATTATTATTATTTAATGGTATTATTATTACTATGACAGTTACTGTTATTATTATTATTATTATTTAATGGTATTATTATTACTATGACAGTTACTGTTATTATTATTATTATTTAATGGTATTATTATTACTATGATAGTTACTGTTATTATTATTATTATTATTATTATTATTATTATTATTGTTATTTAATGGTATTATTATTACTATGACAGTTACTGTTATTATTATTATTATTATTATTATTATTTAATGGTATTATTATTACTATGACAGTTACTGTTATTATTATTATTATTATTATTATTATTTAATGGTATTATTATTACTATGACAGTTACTGTTATTATTATTCTTATTATTATTGTTATTTAATGGTATTATTATTACTAAGACAGTTATTGTTGTTGTTGTTTTCATTTTTCCTCCCTGTATAAGTGCACGTTTTTATTGATTTGCGGAGAGAGACCAGATCAAACCAGAATTGCAGAAATCTGTTAGGGATTATGTACATGTGTGTATGATGTGTCTGTATGTATGTATTGTAAATAAGTGTGATTGTAAATATATGCATATTTGTGAATGAGGTGTATATATGTTTATATAAGGTGTAAATGGGACCGCATGGGGTGTATATGAGTTTGTATAATGAGGTCTATATATGTGTGACTAATGTGTGTGTATATGGTGTATGTAGATATGCACATAGGATACAGTTACAAGTATTTATAAAGCAGTAACAAGTTCTGTAGCGCTGTACAATAGGAGAGACAGAATAACAAGCATACACTTTACACACGCAGAACAGGAGGAGAGAAGATCCTGCTCAAGAGTTTACAATCTAAGTTAAGAGGGGAACATATATGGAATATGTGTCTATGGATGTCCGTGAGGTATGTATATATTTATATATATATGAGATTTACTTAGGTGCCTATAAGGTGTATATATGTGTCTATGGGTGTGTAATCATGAAGTGTTTGTGTATATATATATGTGTGTGTGTATGAGGTGTATATATGTGTATCAGTTGTATATATATGTGTATGAGATGTATATTTGTGTGTATACAGCGTATATAATACATCTCAAACTATATATAAATATATATATATATATATATAAAAATGTGTGTATAAATCATATCAATATATTATAGGAGGTGTATATGTGTGTGTTTGTATAAGTCATATCTTTTATAGGAGGTGTATATGTGTGTGTTTGTATGAGGCATATATTTAATAGGAGGTGTATATGTGTGTGTTTGTATAAGGCATATCTTTTATAGGAGGTGTATATGTGTGTGTTTGTATGAGGCATATGTTTAATAGGAGGTGTATATGTGTGTGTTTGTATAAGGCATATCTTTTATAGGAGGTGTATATGTGTGTGTGTTTGTATAAGGCATATCTTTTATAGGAGGTGTATATGTGTGTGTTTGTATAAGGCATATCTTTTATAGGAGGTGTATGTGTGTGTTTGTATAAGGCATATCTTTTATAGGAGGTGTATATGTGTGTGTTTTGTATAGGCATATCTTTTATAGGAGGTGTATATGTGTGTGTTTGTATGAGGCATATCTTTTATAGGAGGTGTATATGTGTGTGTTTGTATGAGGCATATCTTTTATAGGAGGTGTATATGTGTGTGTTTGTATAAGGCATATCTTTTATAGGAGGTGTATATGTGTGTGTTTGTATGAGGCATATCTTTTATAGGAGGTGTATATGTGTGTGTTTGTATAAGGCATATCTTTTATAGGAGGTGTATATGTGTGTGTTTGTATAAGGCATATCTTTTATAGGAGGTGTATATGTGTGTGTTTGTATGAGGCATATCTTTTATAGGAGGTGTATATGTGTGTGTTTGTATAAGGAATATCTTTTATAGGAGGTGTATATGTGTGTGTTTGTATAAGGCATATATTTAATAGGAGGTGTATATGTGTGTGTTTGTATAAGGCATATCTTTTATAGGAGGTGTATATGTGTGTGTTTGTATAAGGCATATCTTTTATAGGAGGTGTATATGTGTGTGTTTGTATAAGGCATATATTTAATAGGAGGTGTATATGTGTGTGTTTGTATAAGGCATATCTTTTATAGGAGGTGTATATGTGTGTGTTTGTATAAGGCATATCTTTTATAGGAGGTGTATATGTGAGTGTTTGTATAAGGCATATCTTTTACAGGAGGTGTATATGTGTGTGTTTGTATAAGGCATATCTTTTATAGGAGGTGTATATGTGTGTGTTTGTATAAGGCATATATATGAGATATATGAGATGTATATGTGTGTGTGTTGTATGTGTGTGTGTGTTGTATGTGTGTGTGTTGTATGTGTGTGTGTGTGTGTGTGTGTGTTGTATGTGTGTGTGTGTTGTATGTGTGTGTGTGTGTGTGTGTTGTATGTGTGTGTGTTCTATGTGTGTGTGTGTGTGTGTGTTGTATGTGTGTGTGTGTGTGTGTTGTATGTGTGTGTGTGTTGTATGTGTGTGTCACTATCCTCCTGCAGCTGTGGAGCAGCTGCCATTCCTCCCTGTAGCCCCCCCCCCATGTCTCTTCCAGTCGGGGCGATAATATACTCGGCGAGCACTTCGCACGGTCCCTCCAGGCGATACCGAGAGCGCGAGTTCCCGATCCCTGCACCGCGCCTTCCCGGGGAGCCCCTCAAAATAATCTCACCCCCAAACCAGGAGGAGCAGAGAGAACGGGGGATCAGCTGGAGGAACCCTGGTATTTATCAAGAACTGTGTGTGTAAGGGATACATACATACACCTAACCCTAAACACGCCTGCCACAGACATATACACAAACCGCAGGTAACACTGTATCTGCTCTATATATTATATACATTATATAAACTGATGTGCCACAGACATATACACAAACCGCAGGTAACACTGTATCTGCTCTATATATTATATACATTATATAGACGGATGTGCCACAGACATATACACAAACCGCAGGTAACACTGTATCTGCTCTATATATTATATACATTATATAGACGGAGGTGCCACAGACATATACACAAACCGCAGGTAACACTGTATCTGCTCTATATATTATATACATTATATAGACGGATGTGCCACAGACATATACACAAACCGCAGGTAACACTGTATCTGCTCTATATATTATATACATTATATAGACGGATGTGCCACAGACATATACACAAACCGCAGGTAACACTGTAATCTGCTCTATATATTATACATTATATAGACGGATGTGCCACAGACATATACACAAACCGCAGGTAATACTGTATCTGCTCTATAATTATTATATACATTATATAACGGATGTGACACAGACATATACACAAACCGCAGGTAACACTGTATCTGCTCTATATTATATACATTATATAGACGGATGTGCCACAGACATATACACAAACCACAGGTAACACTGTATCTGCTCTATATATTATATACATTATATAGACGGATGTGCCACAGACATATACACAAACCGCAGGTAACACTGTATCTGCTCTATATATTATATACATTATAAAGACGGATGTGCCACAGACATATACACAAACCGCAGGTAACACTGTATCTGCTCTATATATATTATATACATTATATAGACGGATGTGCCACAGACATATACACAAACCGCAGGTAACACTGTATCTGCTCTATATATTATATACATTATATAGACGGATGTGCCACAGACATATACACAAACCGCAGGTAACACTGTATCTGCTCTATATATTATATACATTATATAGACGGATGTGCCACAGACATATACACAAACCGCAGGTAACACTGTATCTGCTCTATATATATTATATACATTATATAGACGGATGTGCCACAGACATATACACAAACCGCAGGTAACACTGTATCTGCTCTATATATTATATACATTATATAGACGGATGTGCCACAGACATATACACAAACCGCAGGTAACCTGTATCTGCTCTATATATTATATACATTATATAGACGGATGTGCCACAGACATATACACAAACCGCAGGTAACACTGTATCTGCTCTATATATTATATAGACAGAGGTGCCACATACATATACACAAACCGCAGGTAACACTGTATCTGCTCTATATATTATATACATTATATAGACGGATGTGCCACAGACATATACACAAACCGCAGGTAACACTGTATCTGCTCTATATATTATATACATTATATAGACGGATGTGCCACAGACATATACACAAACCGCAGGTAACACTGTATCTGCTCTATATATTATATACATTATATAGACGGATGTGCCACAGACATATACACAAACCGCAGGTAACACTGTATCTGCTCTATATATTATATACATTATATAGACGGAGGTGCCATAGACATATACACAAACCGCAGGTAATACTGTGCTCTACATATTATATACATTATATAAATGGATGTGCCACAGACATATACACAAACGCAGGTAACACTGTAATCTGCTCTATATATTATATACATTATATAGACGGATGTGCCACAGACATATACACAAACCGCAGGTAACACTGTATCTGCTCTATATATTATATACATTATATAGACGGATGTGCCACAGACATATACACAAACCGCAGTAACACTGTATCTGCTCTATATATATTATACATTATAAAGACGGATGTGCCACAGACATATACACAAACCGCAGGTAACACTGTATCTGCTCTATATATTATATACATTATATAAACGGATGTGACACAGACATATACACAAACCGCAGGTAACACT